>JTDE01003858.1:1730-42733 GCA_014338405.1 Paragonimus skrjabini miyazakii | reverse complement strand
AGCCGTTTTTAGCGAGAGATTCACCAGGCTTTCTGGTCTAATCCTTCGAAAGGCCATCTTCTTATATAAATAGTCTAGGGCAATAGTCGTACTCGCCCATAAAGGAGGAAGGCACCTAAGGTAGAAAACTACCGACCAATGAGTTATCAAGAAACTGTTGAAATATTAAGGAATGAGGCGTGAATCACCCCATTGAGAATAGCCTTCCTTTCGCAGACTGACATGGATTCGTGCGGCTTAAGTGTTGTCTCACAAGCCTAGCTTGTTTCCTCAACTCGATTACGAAAACGTTTGATAAGGATAAAAATAAGGACGAGGTTTGCTACTTAGATTTTAAAATAACGCATTGCTGAGTGAATTATAAATTACTGACCCCCAAATTAGGGGCCTTTGGTACTTCTTCGAGATTGCTGGGATAGACACGGGACGTCCTGAGGGAATGCACTTTTCACATGGATATGACAGGAGAGATACACACAAAGTGCGATAGTTAGTGAGCTATCTCAGGGACCAGTGTTCGGATCACTATAGTTTCTAATCATATTATCGATCTCACCATGTTGTATTGTTGCTGACTATTTGAAGGTTGTGGGAAGTCCTGACAACGCGCATGTGAGAGTCCCTGGAGGTTGTTCATAGGTGGTCAGACGAGTGACAACTATCCCCGAATGTTGACAACAGTAGTCAGTTGCCTGTTGGAGGCCGGCCAGGATTGGCCATGTTTCTTTGTAGAGAAAGACAGGAAAAGGCGTTATTGAGAATGGAGATAGCTAAGGACTTGGGAGTGCTTGTAGCAGGGAAGTTTAAAAGCTCTATGTAGTGTCTGGGGGCGGCAAGAGAGGGAAGAAGAACGTCGTACGTGTTGCAAAAACTTTCTCTCCAGGAAGACCGGAGTTGTTATCGCCGCCTTACAGACCGTATGTCAGAACACTTTCAGGGTACTGTGTGCAGGCCTGGAGCCGGAATCTGGCAGAAAACATTAAAGTATTTGTGAAAATTCGGAAATGCCTTACGTGGCTTCTGGGGGGATTGTGGGATAACCCGTATGAAGACAGACTGGGAAAACTTGATCCCTTTCCCCCTGCGGTAAGGAAAGATCTCAGTACACCTCGCAGAAACCTTCAAGATTCTTAAACGGACAGCCGGTGTTAAGGCGGTATGTTTGTCCGAACCGCATACTACTTTTCATCCGCGGTGTTATGGCCTTAAGTTAGAGAAGACGGGGGTTGCTGCACGGTTTTGGCCGACACCTTCGTACGTCGGATCACCGACAGTTGCGACTTGCCTCCGACGAGCGTAATATCCTTCGATAGTGTAACGGAATTCAAGAGGACGCCTGATGAGTGTTGGCCATTCTGCTTTTCGGAGCCATTTGGAGAAATCCGTTTGACTGATCTTCCTTAGTACCGTGCTTTTTATAGGTTTGAGTCAATCAAGTTTCCATCCTTACTGCCGTCATTGTCTCTTTTTATCTTATAATTACTTGATTTAAAAACGCCTGAAAGTACATGTCCTGGGAACGAACGCAAAATAATCATGCAATTCACGCTTGTTCAACCCCTTTTCAGAGAGAGGATAGATTTGTCTACCGGTGGTAGTTATCAACTCGTTATGTTCTACTGGCACTAATTGCCCAAACTCCCTGGTTATTTATTTGGTGGCCTTTATGGTTTTTATGAAAGCGATTAATTTCTTTTCTTGTCGGCGCAGCGTTTGGCGCTCTCAACAGCTCAATGATACAGGAGACTGAAAGCTTCCTGGCTAAAGATTCTTCCTGGATAGTTAATGGAAATGAACGGAACTGAAATCTCCCGGTCGATACGAACGCACCATTTTTTACGTACGTACAACTTACATGCCATGCATACAATATTGCATCTTGTATAATATATATGTACTATATCCGCTGAATAGATGGCGCACGTTTAAATTCGCCTTGAGGTCAATACTTCCGTAAAATGTTTTCGATCAATCGACGCCTACGAGCGTGTACATGCTGAGCAAACAACGCCTCTTATGCCAGTTCAGCCTTGTGGGTGTGTAGCAGTGGATCATTGGCCGTTACGTTTCCAATGGTTAACTAGATTTGCATGGCCCTAGCATTTGCGTCTAGATGGAGCATACTGAAATACGTAGTGTGGACCAGGAGGTATGTACCTGAAGTACAACTGTGACACAGACATTGACACAGTTTTCTTTTCCACTTGATACAGTTGACCCCTTTCACTTTGTTGTTGCATAGCTGAAAGTGAAAAGGGCCAGCTGTATCAAGTGGAAAAGAAAACTGTACACATCGCGTAACCCTTCAAGGGTGATGCGTTAGCTAAAACTATCACGCGTAGACTCACAAGAGCAGTTAGTGCAACGTTCTACGCGGCTAAATTACGTGTCCACTTCACACCCAATCCGGTTTTGTGCCCATGGCTAATATATAAAATGCCTGTTTACGCAACATCATTTTATGTATACTCATTCTCTTGTTCCTGTGGAACCAGTTATGTAGGCCGCACGACCAGACGCCTACCTGAACTGGTCCGGGAACACCACCCAGCTTGACTGAACAGTGCAATAACAAAATCTGTCAACAGCGCAATACTATTGCACCTGGTGGATCCGAATCACTCTGTCAATGTGACGGACGCATTTCGCCCAATCTACCGAGTTAAAGCCACCCAGTCGAGGGCGGTGAAGCGTAGGATTCTGTCCACAGCTGAAGCTATTGGAATTTGCCTGTACAACCCACCCCTGTGCGCACAGAAACGTTTTGTTCAGGCGTTGGATTTACCATGACCAACCCCACACCCTGTTAGCCTGTCAAGACCCACGGTTCAAGTGGGTACTTGATTGCAGCGTGACTTCGAACTGATTGACCTGATTAACTATCCGTTCCCAATTTACCCCCCTTAATGATTCCCCTGTAAAATTCGTGATATAAATGTTATGTATTTAGCCTGATGATGAATCACTGAAAACGAGCTTGTTAGCTACACAGTATTTTTCATGATTACAGAGTATTGTTCATACTTTCATATTTTGCGCTATTTTTATTTACAGCCTACAACAGAAGCCTATGTGAAAAGTAAACGCCACTTGGTTGAACTGATTGGATCTTACAATGCGCTTTGCGTACGTGTCCCATCTGCTTGGTGCTCTTGCTCGGCCTGGATCGAGACTGCATCAACCTATTCAGTGACTGCGTTTTGGGATGAACGATTGTGTCCACGTCTTCATATGGGGTTGGTCTCCAACACATGGAGGTGCCCGGGCATTGAAGTTTAATACATGTACTGTCAAAATTTTGCTTAGTCTGTAGCCTCTTTTTTTCATTATAGATCTGCCAGAAGATCTTGACACTTTTTTTCTTTCCACTATTGGTCTTTATTAGCAAGCCGTCCGACATTGCACAAGGTTCACCTCCCCAAAGAATGCTGTCATTATTTAGCTTCCTGAGATCGACAGTACAGATCCCAGGCCATGGCTTGCACAGATTGTAGTTATTTTGGAGTTTTGTTGAACACACCCACAAGCAAATTTACCTGAGGCCGTGGCTGCGGAATTTGCTAATATGATGTGCGAGCGTCCGGCTGAGTACCCAAACAATATCAGTGAACCGGCTATCACTAGCAAGACGGCGGCTTCTGACGAGGACAGTGTCTGCAACCTCCTTACCGGCGTTGAATAGAAAGATCGCACTTCTTCATACTTGCTTCCTCGCAGGACTAAGTTTCAAGTAAACAGGCTGTCATCTAACTGGCGTTCCGCAAATGGTGGTTTCAGAACCTCCCACACGATCTTCGCCACACAATGGCTGTCTCAGGAAAGGACACACCCTTAAGTAAACTGACAGAGTTGGCTTACTAGGTGCATCATAGTTATGCTCCGCAACAAGCAGCCCAGATCCAATCTTTTTGTAGTCGCAGCCCTCCCCAACAGAATATCTCAAGTCTTTGAAGGCAGTTTTCACAAATGTTCAACACCACCTTAACAAAACTGCTGTCAGACAGACGGCCACCAGTGTGGTCAGTGCTTCGCTGACGAAGCAGATCTTGCGCGCGACAGTTCGATAGGAGTGTATACCTTTACCACTGTCGGTTTTGAATGGGTGTTGGTCGTTTTAGTCAGCCTTCTTCGTTTTGGAATGGTCAAACCCAGACGGGAAACGACCAGACCAGTCAGTAATTGCAGTGGTTGCCACTTATCGATACTTATGTCCCCTTTTTTATGTATTTGACCGTTCAATATTCAAGAACATTTTCATTGATGCAGGCGGCGAGGACGTTATCATTCCACCGACCGGTGACGAAGATAATCTCGAACGGGTGCCGTGCAATCTAAGTGCTGCTAATCGTACTACCTACGGCAAGAAACTACTCACCCTTGGTCCCGGTCTCTGTTGGCACTTCCACTGAACTTCTGCTACTGCAGAGGTACAATGCTCAAAGGTTAGCGTACTCATCATTGTTGGACTCGTGGTGTATGTAAGGATTCGGGGACTGCTGGACAGCGGAAAACTTTTTGCGTATACAGAAGGGCCAGATCAATTAATTTAACTCGGTTACGTTTGGCCTTACTGAACGACAGTTTCGCAACTCTGCTTCAATGATTCCCACGCCTTATCAATCTACCATACTCACTGTCTCAAGTAAAAGATGAAGTTTTATATCATATTGCCACCAAAAGACCACCTAACGTTGCACACCTCCGTCGGCTGCCACCAGGAAAACTCGAAATCGTTAAAGTTGAACTCGAGGATCTCATACGCCTTGGTATTATTCTGCCATCCAGTAATCCGTGGGCTACACCTTTAGAGGTGGTACCTAAAGCCTCATCCGGCGACTGGTGTCCGGGCGCTTTAAACGCCATTGTTCCCGACAGGTACACAAAGCTCGACAATCACGATTCTACCGTGGGATTTCACAGTGCGGCTATTTTCTCACAGCTTGGTTTTGTTCGGGCATACGGCCAGATTAATGTGGTCTCAGAAGACATGGCAAAAATGGCAATCACCATTTTTTATTAACTATGTGAATTTGCCCGCATGTTATCTGGTTTGTGGAATAGAGCTCAAGACTTTCAGAGGTTCATGCACAATGTCCTCCGGGTCTGCACTTTGTGTTTGTCTATATCGATGATATTCTCGTGGCGAGCAAGGACGCACATCAACATATTTCACACCTTTGGCAGTTTTTGAACGTTTTCTTCAGTGTGGCATAGCCCTAAGCCCAATGAAGTAAAATATTGGCGTGCACTCTGCAGGCTTTTTGGGTATTCAGTCACGCTTGACGCCAGTAAAACTCTACCGCAGAAAAGCACTGCCCTTAGGGGTTATCCACCACCACAATCTTTGCAACGCCCACGTCGGTTTTTGGGCATCGCTAGTTATGACTGTCGTTTTATCCTGCACCAGTCGGAGTTTTTAAAATCTCTTACAAGTTTGTTAAAATAAACTGCACGTATTTTTTGCCTCGGCGCATACGGCTAACGGTGCTGTTCTCACAGCCAAATCCGCGTTATTCCAGGTGACGACCCTGGAATGGATGCGCGCGGATGAAGATTCGACTGTCATTTCAAAGATTGACGCATCCCAATTAGCCGTCGGCGCGGTTTTGCAGCAGATCGTGAGCGGTCAAATCCGGCTTTCATCGCCTTTTTCCCGCCAGATTCAACAGGCGCAAGCGCATTATGGTAACTTTGGTCGCGGGTTGTTGGCTATTATTCTTATCATCTAACACTTTCGTTAGGTGTCGAAAGACAGGCGTTTCATTGTCCTCACCGTTCACGAACCACTTATTCATCCTTTCAGTGCCAAGCCAGACCGCTACCCTCCGTTGGAAATTCGACATTTGGACTACACTTGTTAGTTCACAACGAACACACATTATATTGCGGAGGATAAAAACACCCTCGCCGACGCCTAATCCAGAGTTGCCCTAACTAATCTATGTCGGAATGGTACCGCCAACCCGAGAGAGTTAGTACGAGGACAAAACATCGATCAGAAATTGCAGCAACGTCGCACCTCTTTTTCTCTCAAACTTCGGAAGTTCCCTCTTGCAGGTTGCCAAAACACATGTGGTACCATGACAGATCACCCTCGTCCGTTTGTGCTCACAAACCTTAGACGCTGTGTAAACTTGTTTGTCCCTCAACTGAGAAAATTCGTTCCGAATGTTCACATTCCCTATCTGTCCTCATTAACCCAACACTTGTTCCCACTACCATAGTCACCTAGTTTCATACTGAACTAATGTGTCACTAAACTTCCGCGGCTCAGGTAGCCATCCTTAATCTAAGTTATCCACATGACGGCTCACATTTGACCTTGTGTGTTTCGTTGGGAAACTATTGAATTTTTGGTCAAGATTATCGTCGTGAACGACTGAAGTTCGCCGATTGTAATTATTGATGTATTTACCTTGATAGTATCATGGATATGTTTGGATCCAATCATGTTTTTACTTTGGGGATCCGTTTTCGGACCACGCGTAACCCAACGAGCAGACCTGAATCGCTACATTCTCTGTTGTTCATTCTCCACCGCGAATCTCTCAGAATTCATGTCGCTGTCAAACTGACTTCTGATCGATTTATGCGATCAAACATGCGGAGAGATCTTTGAGAAAGGGCCGGAACTTGCCTCGAGTATCAATGCGACAGGATTAGTCGGCACATCACAACAATCCCCGACATATTCGCTAACCCGATGCAGGTTTTATTCACGTGCATTTTGAAAGTCAGATGGTCACATCTTGACGCTTCACTTGATGACCAGTGGCATTAATCCCACCAACACAAACACGGGAATACTTGCGCAAATGTAAACGAACTGACTGGTTTCAAACAGTGGTGTTCTAACGAGCACAATTAGCGATAAAGGCACAAATTCAATTAATTCTATCCAGAATCTTTAATCACCTACCAGAATTTGACCATATCAAAACCACTGCATACTATCCGGTTGCAAATGGCATGCTCTGACGCTTTCACCTCCAGCTAAAGGTTGCTTTAATATCTTAACTAGATCCTCAGCGTTGGACCGATCTCCTACCCATTGCCACCCTGGGAATTCGATCGGCTCTTAAAAAAGACATTTGTTGCACAACCGCAGAATTAGTTCACGGTACGACAATTCGTCTCCCGGGTGAACTGTTCTACAAGTCGAACGCCGGCGAACTAATTTTGGAGCCACTACCTTCGTGCAACAGTTAAAGTCATACAGTGGGGGAACTCCAGATACAGACTGCCAAACACCAACCTGAAACAAGGCACTTCAGTTTGGACTTGTGTGATTTTTTCTTTTATTTTCTGTACCTCCCCAGCCCAACCCGAAAATCCCTGCCAATCTTCCCCACACTGGCTCAGGCCGAACGATTAGATGGTCAGCAAATTTCAAGGAGCACTGTATAAAACACTTCCGCATTCTCTCCAGAGTTTTCGCCCTTTTAACGTTCTAGGCGGGAGTTCTATGGAGTATTGTACATATTTCGAACCTTACCCAGTTTTTGCATACGGTCCACATCACCTGTCTTTGTGCCAACTGAACACCACTTAGTTGAGTTGATTCGACTTTACAGTACACGTCTGGTGTGCACTTCTCGTCTCCATGGTGCTCCTGCTGTGCCTAGGTTGGGATTGCCTACAGTGAGCTACCTGCGATTGCGTTTTGAGCTGACTATTTGCGTTCATACCCTCGTTTAGAGTTAGTCCATTAGAGATCCAACGTTAAGCAGATGAAACGCGGCCGGAACTGCGATGGTATTCCTAGTCCGACGGAGCTAACATAATTGAGTGAATGATCCACGGAGTACTTTTCTTTTCTTAAACAATTAATTGAGAGACTCCAGTGAAGTGGACCTGATCTGAAGTCTTAGTAAGATGGTACAAATGATACTTCCATGACATATATAAAAACATTACATTCCAGTTAGTCTGACATCAATTGACAACACTTGATGTTTAAATGGTCCACTACGAAAATGTCACTTCCGTACTTTGAATCAGTATGACAGGGAACGATGAATAATGAAATACCAGAAACTTGAAGAATACCTGGATGACGTGCAAATTTCAACGATATACTTGCATGACCTTCTTCACAACACTTTGCGAATGGTTAAAAGTGCTAAGAAACACAGAGAAATAGAACTACTGCCAGTCTATCCGCGTGCAGGTGTGGTGCACGAATATGTACGATGTACACGTCGAGGCACGCTTTTCAAACGGCAATGTTTCTTATTCAGTTTATGGAACAGCAAGTTGTAGTTTTGCAGACAGCACATGTAAAGCATCTAGGTTCGTCCATTGTCGTACTGATGGTTCGGTTTAAGGTTTGTTTTTGCCTGGTCTGATTTTGTTTGTATGTGTGATATATTTGTCTGTGTAATATTATTGTTCCTGTGTTAATGTGTTGGATCTCTCAAAATGTGACTTTCGAGCCAGTTCTAGTTGGTTGATGTTGATGCATACATGTATGTGTGCTCCAACTGTTGCCTTGGGGTATAGGCTTTCAGGTCAAAGGCTTGGGTTGAGGGTCTTAATCGCCCTGTTGTCTAGGTCTGAGCGTTCTGATTATAACCATAACCCACGTAACTCATGAGAGCATAAACACGCTGCATTGGCCGTCGTGCAGGATAAATCGGGTCGCCCTGCTTGCTGTTTGTGGTAGGCTGGACGGGTAAATATATGCCACTGTTAGACGTTCATCATCATACTGCCCCCGGTACAGAATCCTCGAGCAGCTAATGCTCATTCGAGTCTCAGTAACCCGAAGATCAATCTGAGACACTCCCGAAGACGCAAGGCGCTGTCCGTTGAAACGTGGAATGCGCGCACGCTGCTGGATCGAAGTAGCTCCATAGGACAGTCAGAAGGACGAACCGCACCGATCGCGATGGAACTGCCTCTTAATGGGATCAACGTAGCAAACTTGAGTGAGACAAGGCTTACAGACTGTGGTAAGTTCCTAGAAGCAGGTACCGGGCACGCCTTTTACTGGATAGGCTACCTGGCAGAAGATGCTCGGGAGCATAGTGTCATATCATGCATTGATGATAGGCAAACCACACGGTACCAGCCCTCGAATTCTTTCGATGCGCCTACGACCCAGTCGATGCGGGTGTGTCACATATGTTAGTGGTTATGGTCTGACCATGTGCCACACTGATGATACAAAGCACCGGTTCTAGGATTAGCTGTTCCCCACAATCTGATCTTCACCGGTGAGTGGCTGTTCGTTGTGGATGACGCTCAAATTGAGCGCAACTCGGTAGCCTAGTCTGGGGTCTTCGGACCCTAAGGCACTGATTCAGTCAGCGTAAACGGTGACCGTATGCTTCACCTGTATGCTACGCACGAACTGGCTATCACGAACACCTGATTCCAGCTGGATGCGAGCGGCATCACGACGTGAACTCATCCACGAAGCGGTCAACACCATTAGTTCGGTGTATGTGACTATACAGCAGCGCGACTTTTGTGAAGTGCACACTAAGCGATTGATGCGCGGGGCTGAATGCAACACAGATCATAGGTTGTCAGGACCATATTGTCCGCCTACGTTTACAAGCAACTTTATTATGGATCCTCCGACCAACAGCAGACTTTGGATGTCAAGCAACTGGAGAGCTACGAGCCGAGGACTGTTTTTAGAGGGTAGCTGCCGCTTATCTGGAAAAACCCCGTACACACCACCTCAGAGGGTATGTGACAACAGCTCAATGAACAGACCGTGGCGGCAACCACTGACGATCGGTGTCGAACGCGTAGAACGCACGGACTGATTCGAAGACAAAAACGCGGTTACCTCTAGTTTAGTACGAGAGAAGAATGCGGCATTTGCCTCTTTCACAATGGACCTGGACAATGCAGACGAGAAAGCGACATTCCGGAGAACTCGTTGTTAACCGGTCGAACGCGTTCGCTAAATCAAGGGCAAGTGGTCGAATAAGCAAGGTGAGCGAATGCAAGTTTACTCCGATCGTCGACAACACAAGCAGTTCTGCTATTTTCTTAAGACAATTTGTTGTCCATCCACTCAATCTACTGAGGATACCGGCTCTTCGTGCACTCAGCCAGAGGACATTACGATGGTCTGGTGCCAATAATACAGCAGCCAACTAAACCGTCCTGCTATCATTAATTAGATGACTGTGAATAGCCTACCGCAACTGGCCATCAAACCTACGTTTGCTTTCGCCACGGATTTACCAGAGACACAGAGAGTGGTTAGACAACTGCGTAATGGAAAGGTTGCAGGTAAAGATAGAATACGAAGTGAAATGCTGGAGAATGGCGGACCGGCGTTGGAACGCACTTCTCTCCAGCTAGTTCACTCCATCTGGGAGCAGGAAATAATGCCACAAAACTCCAATGATGGCCTTATAATACCATTGCTTTTAGGTAAGAGTGCTAAGCAGTGCACCGACGGCTACCGGGGTATTAGTCTGTTGAGCTGCGCAGACAAGATGCTTATAAGAATCCTTCTGAGCCTACTTAATGCGGACGTATTGGAGATCAATGTTCCTAAGAAGCATTTTGGATTGCGGGTGGGTCGCAGTAGGAGCAACCTGGTGGTTGCTGCTTGATAAATTCAGAAGTGCAGGGAACGAAACCAGCCCTTTATGTCTACATCGTGGACTTTACTAAAGCCTATGATTTTGTGAGCCGCGAGACGTCGTGGGCGGGGCTTGGTAAGTTGAGATGTCCAAGTATGTTCGCAAGTCGGATTAGATTGTTGCATGTGGACGTGACGGCGAAGGCTCAATCGTGCGGGTCGACATCTGATGAATTTGACAAAATCACTGGCGTGAAGCAGGGTGCTAGCTCCAGTCCCGTTTAATTTATGTTTGAGTGCCATTCCAACAGTTGTTTTCCAAAGTCTATGAAGAATGGCGTTGAGGTTGAGCACTAGACGGATGAGTGAGTATTGAATGTGCGTCCCAACACGACTACTTACTTCAACGATTCGCATGCTTCTGTTCGTAGATGACAACGTATGGTTGATATACAGTGGGGAAAAATTGCAACGTCTGGCGGTGGCCTTTGCATCCGTGACATTCACGTTCGAATTAAACATCAAGACAGATGGGACATTTTGCTTTTAGCCGGCTCTGAGCGGGGAAGCTCTGTGTGCACCATCACATCAAATTGGCGTCAGGGCGGAAGTTACCGAGAGCTGCGCGAATTTTAGCTAGTTGGGTAACCACTTTTCCACCGATTTGTCTGTAGGCCATGAGCTATGAGCTCGTGTGGCAAAGGCTAAGGTTGCTTTCGAAGGCCTTGAAAGACATAATTGGAAGAACCACAGTCCGGAGCCGAGCACTAAGCTCTTTGTCTAACTCTCAATCGAGCTGTTTATACTAATGCATGGCAGTGAAGCGTGGATATTGTATCAATGTAACGTGCGTTATCTGAGCCACTTCCATGTGTAATATCTGAGAGGCACCTCGGATATTCGGTGGTCGGACACGGTTCCAAACACTGAGGCACTGCGGTGAGCGGACATGAACACAACGGAAACCATGCTGATGCATAATCATTTTCGTTGGCTAAGTCACGCCCCTCGGATGTGTGATGACCGTATTCCGAAGCCGCTGCTTTCTGAACAACTGTATTTAGGTAAGCGACATTCTGATGTTTAAAAACTGAGATACCAGGTATGTCTTTTGCGTTGTCACGTCGATTGTAGCTATTGGGAAGGTTTAGTGTTAAACCGGACTGCTCAGAGGAACACGATTCGGACGGGCTCCCGCGAGTTGAGTGAGCGCTTATTGTGTGGCATAAAACGAAAGCTCGCGATACGCAAGGGAACCATCGATGCCACAGGTCGTGGTGACATGACTATATGGCGTTTCGATATGTGCGGCATTGGACTTGCTGGCCGTATTCCTACTGCGCATTCCTAGTGAGTATTCCTTGTGCATCGTCGGCAAATAGACAACGAGTACGTTGGGTTCAGGTAGGTCATACCTGTATATTCATTCTATTTTTTAATGATTGCTTCGCTCAAAACAGCTGTCGTTTGGCAACTACTTCGCTCCTCTTTTCAGAAACATGGATGTCTGCGGTCCTCTACCCACTCTTTAGATTTGTTGGTGCATGGTATGATGGACGGTTTGCCCGTTCTTTTCGTTGCCCAATCTGAATATTGTCTTTCGTCCTCATCTTCTCTAGAATGCACTAACATGCACCCCTTTACTGAAATGCCTCTTGTGTTACATTTCACGTCTTCCTTCTCATTTCGGATCTTGTCGTTGCAGTCTTTCTCTCCGTTTGTTTTTCGAGAGAAAGGAGTCTCTTTATAATGTTGGTCAATCAATTGTCCAACCGGCCTTGGCTGGCTAGATAGAAAAACTCTGATTACACAGCCCCCGGTCGTATTTCCTCGGGATTACACTAGATAGGTTGCATGTGGGTGAAACCACCAGCGACGCACCGTGAGTCACTTTTGGTAATGGGCAGGCGCAGGCGTCCTCTGGTTTTGGTCACTGCAACAAGCTAATCCGTTTCTGATACGGTCTGTGATGTTGTCTCAGCACGCTCACTATCACGAGAATGTGGTGAGAGCTGACTTCTACATTTGACTCAGTATGTTTGCTGTTATTTACGTTTTCCCATTTGTCAGCTATGTTCTTGGCTTCTGCTGCCTTATGGTTGAGTGCGCTAATGGAACTCTGGATCAATCGCTGCATTAACCGGGTCAGCGAACTGAGTCCACAATCTTCCACAATTGATAATATCGGAAGGGTTATTGGTGCTGTCAGTTCACTTTGAAGTCTGGACCTGGATGGATGACTGTGACAGTTGACCTCCTGAAGCTTGATTGGCCTGTTTCGGAGATTAACCAGACTGCTATTTCTATTAGTAAAACTTACTTGAGCAACGACCTACGATGAGGGAAGGAAAACATGAGAGAATGTTAGGATACCAGTTACTACAAAGAAGAAACAAAAACCGTGATGGTTTCCCGAAACAATCTAATTGAAGATGCCTCGGTGGTGAATAAAAAGGTTGGACAGACAACTAGACGATTTCATTGGGATATCAAGTAATGTAACCTACCGATCGTCACCTTAACTACATTAGAAGAACAGGGTCTGTAAGATAACCAACATCTACGAGGATGGCTAGGGAAGCGGTGTATCGTTTGGGCGTAGGATTATTGTACATGGTCCTTAAGGGAATTCCCATATGCTTTAAAGCACATGACGCTGTGTGCGTACCCAAAGGGACAGCTATAAATAAATTACTGTTTCACTCGTTGTTCTCTTTCTAACGACCCCTAAGACACTCCATAACGACACGAAATGTATGCAAGATACGTGAAAAAAGAAGTGCGTAGTTTGTGAAAAAATACATTAAAAAAGGGCAATATTAGAATGTAATGAGATGCGATGCTCATTTTGAGTAATAGAAATGAACCTGCTCATTATTATACTTCATACGTTCTTATTTTGTGCCCGCAGTGGCATAAATGGCCTCATGCACCAGCATGTACTTCAATACGCCCATGTACCTTGACCATGTAGCTGTAGCCTACGCCTATCGTTTGAGGATAAGCTAGTCTTGTTGCACGTCAAAGATAAGCGTGCGCGTCACACAAATATTAATCGACGTGGTTCGCTCAACCAAACTGAAAACGAGCTGGAAAAGACCAATATATACCATCAAATAACGCGCGAATGCTACGTTACCAAAACGATATCGTAGGCATAACTGGCGGAAAATGTTTGACCATAAAAATATATAAGAATTGATAAATATAAACAATGAACACTATAAATAACACTCCCAACCAGTACAGAATGAGGAGCGAGTCATTCCGATACATGCCTAGTTCATCGTCAAGCGTATGTACATTCGAGGCCACCACAATCCTCATGACTGGGTCATTCCGCTAATTGTCCGTTGACCGGCAAATCGAAGGCGATTGCGTCGTTCGCCACTATCGTGTTTCGAGAACAAAACCATTTACAAGTGATCAATTGAGTGCGGGTAGAGATTTTTCACATTCTTCATGAAAATGCTTTTTTGGGAGAACATATAGTAGCTGTCTTGAAATGAGAAAAATCTTATGTACCCGAAAACTGCTTACATATGCATTTTTGTTGAGAGGAATGCTTTGCTTTTTTGACGAAAGCTTATGAAAGTGCATCCATCAGAATTTTCATAGTGGATTATATATTGCCATCTTGCGGAAACGCTCCATGTTGCGTGTGTAGCGACTTTCAAAATTCAGTCATGTGAAAACCCGACACAATCCTATCCCCCCAAAAGCTTATCCCTGTATATTCCAACATTTCTACTTCTAGCAGTAAATTGAACCATGACCTAAATGTATCCGTTTTATCGCGCCAATTTGGCAGTTGTGCAAATGGCCAGTTGCCGATTTTTGTACTTTGCTTGAGTGGTGCGTGCATCACCTTATTGGAGCTCAGCCCTTCCTCATTGTTCTTCAATCTGATGACTGCTCGGAAGAGCTCTGTTGGGTGTGAATGCCATATTATGTGATTGTAGTTCACCGTTAGCTTAGTTGGCACCAAATTGTGGGTCGTCTATCGGAAACGATCCGTCGATCGAAACTGTTGATGTTGTCTAGCTATTAACTCTGATATTTTGTTCAACAGTACCATGACATTGTGATCCAATCTTGTTTTGACTATTTGGGATCATTGGTTTATGACTTTGTGTTGCTCAAAGTCTTCGTTGAAGAACGTACAGCATGGTTCGCAAGACACAAATGGGTTTTTAGTTTTCGACCACACTGCGTTAACATCGCATTCTACACTACTTACCAAAGCATGTTTCAATGAAATTTATGCCGTCACGTTCGTGGTTCAGTTATATAACTAAATTATATTTTTAGCCCGTTTCTCGGTCAGTATTTCAGGTAGAAGACGATCGATGAAGTGCCATTCCTAAAAACGATTGCATCTAACGTTACCAATTAGTTGTTTCTATCTACGGTCCGTATGGGACTGTGTAAATGTGGAAAGTAATCCCCAGTCTACTACTAACAGTCTGCGTGCTGTCTAGTTTGTTGCTTTCTGAATATGCTTAGGTGTAACTTGCCACTTGTACGCAGCTCAGTTCTCACTTATCTGACGGTTAATAACTCTTTTTGATGACAAATATTTCCTTCAGCTATAACAGTTAAATCTTCTCATCAGGGCAACCATGATCCTCACGATTGTTGCTCTATGCTTTCGCCAGCTGCAGACTGCATTTATGGTCATCAGTATGTTTACTGACATTTCGCCTGTGCAACTTCTCCATTTAAGATCCCGGGGTACCATGCCAGGAGCTCCATTCTGGTCACGCGGCGGGTCATCAATATGGGTTCAATGGGTTCAATGGGTGACAGACGGATGTAGAAAGCCACGACTATTGATGGTTCCGTTTTCCCAGGCGATTAATCTCTGTACCAGAGGGACAGTTACACGTCGCAACTTTTTTTGGTTGTAACAAGGGTTGCAATGGAGAATAAATAGATAAACAAACAAGCTAATAAATGCACACCTACTGTTGTTAAACACGCACTTCTATAGCTAGATGACCATACATAACCAGGTGTGAACTATTCAACAGACGACCATACATACGTGGCTGTGTACAGAATAGTGTGATGGGATTTGGACTAAGTGTTGAAGTAGCGACCCAGACGGAATTTGAACGCAGCGACTGTCGTGGCGTTCATAAGATGTTCTGACAGGGAGTTCCAGACTTTGCAGACCCGAACCGAGAAGAAACTGTGCCTTTGCTCAAGTCTGCTGTACTGACATTTCATTTTTAATGAATGCCGTCTGAGTGAGCTAGTATCCGCACAAGTGATCATGGACCTGCACGGATGGCTAGGTGTTTCATATTCATGAACGCTAAAATTAAGTCACCTCTCTGTCTGCGATATTCCAGAGAGAAGAGAGTTAGCTCGCGAAGCCGCTCAATGTAGGGCTTCGCACCCAACCCACGGACTGATTTTGTCGTACGCCTCTGGACAGTTTCCAGAATTAGTTTGTCCTTTTGTAGATGAGGAGGCCAAACAAGGGTTCCCTGCTCGAGGTAAGGACGAACAAAGCTGTTGTACAGATGGTTGAAACATAATCGTTCAAATTTTTCAAGGAGACGCTTCAGAAGCGCTAGTACGCTATTGGCTTTCTTAACGCTGGTCTCAGTATTGAGAGAACTCGAGAGGTTGCGTGTTGCAACAGTGCCAAGGTTTTTTTCTTTGTCCGTGACTTGAGGCAGTGCTCCGCCAAGGGAGAAAGGGAATTTGTGCTTGTGCTTGATATGCATGACTTTGCACTTGCTGGTATTGAACTCGATGGAGTTACATTTAGACCAGTTGTAAAGTGCACCAATATCAGCCTGCAGGTCGCTCGCGTCAGAGCTGTTACGCACAATGCGCCAGATTTGGATGTCGTCAGCAAACAGTAGCAGTGTAGACAAAATTACGGATGGCAAGTCGTTGATGAAGATATAGAAGAGTAGTGGCCCCAGGATGGAGCCCTGTGGGACTCTACTGGAGCTGAGTCTGGCAGAATATACAGAGGAACCCACTCGCACACGGTAGGAACGGTTTGATGAGTAAGATTTTAGCCAGCAGAGAGGGTTGCCTTTGACACCGCAGCGGTGAAGTTTATCAAGTAGACCAGGCCGATTCAGTCGGTCAAAGGCCTTGGAAATATCAAGGTAAATATGGACAGCTGTTAATGATAGTTCAGCTCCAGGTGACCGCATTGCCACTCAACGATGCACTGTTCACTCCGTTTGTACATGTTTAGAACAACAGTCACCAGCCCTCTTGCTAAAGTCGTGTGCGATGATGGAACTTTCATGGTGACTGCAGTGAACGAATGGAACTTATCCCATCGTTGAAGTAGATGATTCACTGTTCATGAAAAGATAGTACCATCGTGGATGTCATTTCCCGAATGCACGGGCACTTGGTGTCATAGAAAGAAATACGCGGAAGGCGTTCGTGGTGGTGTACTCTATAAGCAGACGAGACATGGTCATATTATTACCCAGTATTAGAAGAAACGTTCGAGAAAGCCGGCTACATTATTCCTATCCTTCACTTTTAGCCTCACATCATAATAGCAACGGAAGAATGAAGAGTACACAGAGCTTTGTATGGGATAGCTCACTACGAAAACTGTAAAACAAGACATTTAATGAACTTTGCGGTTCCTAAAAACAAGGTGATTCCTACGCATAGCGTTGAAATTCTGTGGTCGTTCGCCGATAAGCGACGTATTTGGATAATAACTTCTTCTGGCTTGATGAAAATTTGCAATCAATATCCTCCGCCAAGGCCGCCCACATCATCTCTACCACCTTCATCATTCCCAAACGGCTGTGGTCTAGGTAATCTCCTGACCAGTTGTTTTCGACAGATTCTTGGTGCCCTTATCATGTAGTTTTGTACATTCGCGTCCGTTTAGTTGCAAATGAACCTCATCTCTCATTGGGGTTTGTGGATAAACATATTTCATTCATTGGAGGAATTTTTTGTTGATGCGGTCATGATCCAAATCACTAGTCCATCGCTTGAGTTTTTTATTTGTAGCTGCGAAGTTAGATCCGTTGGTAGGATATTCCCAATGAAACGCATCAATATCATAGTGAAAAAATCTGTACTCATGGAATGTGCGACCTCGGGGTGGACGGTTCTTGATTGAAGGCGGGTTAAAACACAACCATTCCTCTTCTCTTTGCCCTACCCTCCTTCACACTGATTGTGTCAAAATACTCCGGACCGACATTGACCACTCGATTTTATTCGTACGGGCGGCAAGAGAATCATTACTTGTCTGGCCATGGTGGCGTTCGGACGGCGATAAAGGAAGCAAGTTCCGACGAAACGTTTGAGAGTGGATGCAACCCGTATAATTCAAAACCGTCGCCTGATCAACGTAAGGGCATGTGACACGCGGTAATGTCCATCAAGCGTTTGATAATGGTTGACAATCAAGTCTGTCACACGATGACTTTTGGGAAGAATTACTAGGCATTTCAGCTGCAACTCCACATTAGCCGGCATTAGCCGTACACCCGACCGCATTAGCACATTACTGAGGGTGGGGGTTAACTCACGAAACGGACTTTCTTTTGACAACTGAACTGTTTGTCCAGACTTTGGCAACCTGACCAATAGAGATTATCCATTTGGGAAGCTGCCTCTCTGAAACAGACGGACGGTATTTTTCTCAGCAAAATAAACTTCGCCCACCTTCAAGGGACCTTGAGTAACAGTATCGTTATTTTGACGGTGCTTTGTAAAAAAAACGATATCAATTGAAGCAGCACCACCTGGCTGTTGAATTTAGAAGCTTAGGCCAACTCGGAAAACCGAGCACCCGAGATACAGAAGTCTCATCTACTATGAGCAAGTTCATCTGCGCTTCGTTTCCACAACGAAGGGTTCAATTACGGCAACAAACTTTTTAAGCCAAGTCATACCCGGCTATTTCAGAAATGCAGGACCTGACAACCGGGCTTCTACACCTGCGTGGATGTGTACCCCAAAAGAAGCGCTGTCTGCTGGATTGTCTTCCGACTTGTATAGGGTGTTTAGTATTTATTCGAGTTGCAACAAATTTACCAAACCTAGTAGTGGCATTAGCAATATCCTAAAATACGATCATGGATTTTGTCCAGAAATATACACGTTTGGACGTTGACTCCAAAGTAGCTCGTAACCGCCAGAACAGCAACAACCAATTCCAGTCGGGGAATAGAAGTAGCTTTCAGTAAAGCTACTCTGGGCTTCGCAAACAACAGTTATGAACACTGATCCTCGTTTGCCGTGCACAAGCATACATAAGCCATGGCGCCGTAACCAACTTCCGATGCATCACAAAAGATGTTTAGTTCCACGCTCTTCGGACTGCGTGGGCTACTGTAACAATCTTCCTACTCACGTTTGTTTTCAATATTGAAGGGTTTCTCTCAACTGAAACCTTCCTGACACGGTGCTTACAGCGGGCGCTTCCCTGTCAGTAACCACCGCGAAACAAACTTCTAGGCATCGTGTAAAGTGAACAGCCATGATAACAGGCCTTTTCTGGTGGTTGAGTTATCTGTTGGGAGGTAACTTAACATAAAATAATCGGTTTCTGCATCTCACAGGACACCCAGGGTAAGTCAATGCGGTGAGGGTACAGTCCGGATTTCACGCAAAGGATCGGCGCGTTCTGAGGGAGGAATGGTGTTTAATACTTCTTGACTGTTTAAGACCCACTTCATCAGTCAAAAACTTCCCTTCAGAAGCAGACCATAAACTCGCTTAACGAACAACTTGACGAAATCAATATCACCTAGTGACATGAAGCGGTCGTTAACGTAGAAATTATCCTTCACTTCTCTCTTCGTTGTGTCGTCAAAAAGGTGACAACAATCGTCGGCTTTTTTGCTGCGTGGCAAATTAGCGCATTACTAGAGGACTTAGCTCCTACTGGATGCACTCTCATCTCATACTCCGCAGCACGCACGTCCCAATTACCATCTGCCCACCAAAGGAAGAGGAGCACTCCGCGATTCTTTTCGGGTATTCTCACTTGCAAAACACTCCCTTAATATCTGCCGCAATAGGTTTTTAATAATACCTGAGTGACACATCTACCAGTTTGGCGGTCAAATCCGGCCCCTGATAAAGTTTACCGTTTAGCGGGAGGTCATGAAACTTAACTGCACACTCAAAGACAACCCGTAATTTGCCCGAACTTTTAGGGTTCACCGCGGAATGACGTGGTAACCACCGTTCGGGGAAACTTGGCTCAACTTGGTGTTCACCAACCCCTTCCACGTAACATTTGCCAGTCTGACTGCTAATGACCGCGCTACATTGTAAACGCATGGTTTCGTCCCGCAGAAATCTTTTGCGCAGGCACGACAATCTTCTCGACGCTAACGTTTAGTTATTGCTTCGAAGCGTAGTCTCATTTCGCCACAGAGGAGGAACTTCATAGTGCCCGTTGGCTGGCTTCCCTGAATTACGCATGATCGGTAGGGATACAAGGTCTTCATGTGAGGTAGAGGGTTCGGATATAATGGTATCACTGAGCTCATTACTGTACAACCTGGTGACCATATCTGTCGGACTGGTTTCATCATGACAGATGCAATTTATCGAGACAATCTTTCGCGGGCCGCTAGGAGCCTGATCAAGTCATTGGTCGACTGTTTATGGTTTCCCGCGCTTTCCAATTTTCTGGTCCATAACTCAGTGAGCCTCAGGCACGTCACAGCCGGCAACAGTGGTCACTCCTGCATCATGAATCTCATCGAACAGAAGGTCTCTCAAGTGTGGGCAACTTTGGGCTTCCTCTTTTACCGACGACACAGGTCGTACGGAGAGATCGATCACTGAGTAAGCGTCGTTTTCGTTGATGTTACCTACTCATTCAAGGAAACAACTTTCCGGTGGAAATTCTTGCAACGGGTGGCAGTTAACTCATTTAAAGTTGTGACTGACGGGGTAGACCAAGTTCCGCCCTTGGTAAGGCCAAGCTTGCAGACAGCTGAGTTGATGTACGGCCTACCTCTGCACATAAAGTAGTCGGTACGGGTCCTGCAGTACGCAAAGTCATGGGAAACGAACGCGCCCCGTGGTCATCAAGAAACTTGTGAATGTGGGCGTTTTGCTGAATTCTTACATCCCTGGTTTCTGTATCCATATGTTCACTATAGATACCCTCATCATTGTCAGGCAGCATAACGTTTAACCCAACATCCTCTAGTTCTGGTTTAGCTCGCGGGCAAACCACCTGAAATTCAAATTCTTCCTTAAGATGCCTACCTTTTAGTTCAGCCCGCAACAACGCGGATCTGTCCTGAATACTCCTACGACTGTTACAACCAACACGGGAACCAGAGCATGGGGCGGAATCCAAAATTCCTCTAACTTGCCCCGTTGAATTCAATTAACCTTGCACAATAGGCTGTTTCTTGGAATTTTCAGACAACATCGGAGGTTAAACAGACTGAAGATCAATGCTGGGAACTATATGGGCTTCAACAAAGATGCTGAGCAACAAAAAGTCATAAACCAATGATCCCAAATAGTCAAAACAAGATTGGATCACAATGTCATGGTACTGTTGAACAAAATATCAGAGTTAATAGCTAGACAACATCAACAGTTTCGATCGACGGATCGTTTCCGATAGACGACCCACAATTTGGTGCCAACTAAGCTAACGGTGAACTACAATCACATAATATGGCATTCACACCCAACAGAGCTCTTCCGAGCAGTCATCAGATTGAAGAACAATGAGGAAGGGCTGAGCTCCAATAAGGTGATGCACGCACCACTCAAGCAAAGTACAAAAATCGGCAACTGGCCATTTGCACAACTGCCAAATTGGCGCGATAAAACGGATACATTTAGGTCATGGTTCAATTTACTGCTAGAAGTAGAAATGTTGGAATACACAGGGATAAGCTTTTGGGGGGATAGGATTGTGTCGGGTTTTCACATGACTGAATTTTGAAAGTCGCTACACACGCAACATGGAGCGTTTCCGCAAGATGGCAATATATAATCCACTATGAAAATTCTGATGGATGCATTTTCAGAACGGAGGTTAGCCTGACACTTCTGTCGACAAAAAGCATATACCTTCTTGATGAGTAGTCGGGGATTTGGTTCACTGCAAATTGAAAATGACCCACAATTTATTACAGCTTTCGCACTCCCATAGACTTTCCAGTCGGCCCCTTTCGAAAATAAGCGCAAGACTGCAGTTTTGCTCTCATCAGTGCTCGTCAATGGTGCATATTCATGACACTATTCGACTTGCCACTACGCGACTACTCATCAGTAATCTGAAATATCGCATAGTATGTTTTTAATGAGATCGGAGATTTTGTCCTGGCTAGGAAGTCCTAATCGCGGGGCCATCGACTGCAACTAATGGACAGTAACTGTGTCTCCTATTGAGAAGATTGGGCAACTTGATCAAAACCCACGAGCAAAAGTGGTTGAGTGTTCACATGTGGTAGTTCGGTCATGCCTAATATGGCTGAATGCTATCTGCAGGGAGTAAGGGCCCACAAATGCAGGCAATCAATATGTGGGTTTTAATACATTCTGAATGATAATTAATGAGGTATTTTAGAAAGCATGAAATGTTCCCATTTTGCTATAAGAAATAAGTCCGTTTTAATGTGGTATACGTTTTTATCGAAGTCGTTAAGGAATCGCGATATTTCGATGAAGAAGTATGTTGACGAGGTAGCTGAAATTTGGACTTTGGTTGATATAAGAAGTTTTAGCAAAAAAAAGGATGATGAACGTACACAATATAAGTTTTAAAATATTTTACTGTAGATTCTCCATTCGATACCCCATTAACCAGTTGCTGACAGCTGACTGAAATTTGAAGTTGTGTAAACAGCACCACGTGGAACTGGGAACACCAGGTATTTAGTGGCAACGTGGACAAGTAGATACGACAGCAATAGGCGATTTCCAGGCAAAATGTGAGCTTTATTCTGTGCTATTTGATTTTTATTATCACTGTTCACTGTGATCGGGTATAAGCCTGTTTGGCAATATGAGAGCCATGAATTCGGTGAAATTTTGAAGTTACATGCACCACTTAGTAGGTTGAACATTTCAGGGTCCACCCTCGTCCAAGCCGACATATTTCAATGTTTTTTCGATGATATTGATATAAAGTACTGACGAAATCCCTTGAAGGTTTATTTGGACGTATTTTTCCGCGACCTTGAATTGTCTAAAACTTCCGCTTATATATAACCTTGGAAAAGGTACATCGGTGTGACATCACACCTCTCAGAGTGACTTTGTTGAACGTACGAACTACTTTTTGTCCTGCAGCTTGCATTAAACTATCGTAAACTGCACTCCTTTCCTCTTTGGTAATGCTTTCATTTGCCGACAGATGTAATGTTTGTCGTATTATGTAACTTTCTGGTACCGCCTGTATTTATCTGCAATGAACGCACACATCCGAGCGTGTTTTTCACAAAAGTGTCGAAAAATATAAACTGTTGTTATTATTTTCGTATTTTTCTGACGCTCTCTGCGTCAACTAATTAATTCCTGTGGTGCTTCTCATGAAACCTTGAATATGGTTTCAGATGTAACTTTGTGAGCAGTAAATTGAGGCAACATCCTACTTTCTGATAACACTTTGAATATCTAACCAATTGTCTTAATAATGCGTACGTCTAATTTTATTGCCAAATGTAACCTCGTCTTTCCTAGTTGCACTTTCTTTGTTGACGGATTTTAACATTTATCTTCTTGTACTACTATTTCTACATGTATGGCGTGAAAACGTGTGCGCTGGTCATTTCTAACCGGGTGTGTTACTCAAGGTAGGACTGAGAGATAAATATCCTAATATTATTACCATCTCGTTTCCTGGATTGTGAATTTGTGCGACCTCACACTACTGTTGGCGATCTACTACGGAACGGACGAGTGGACTACCGGTGGGGTAATTACTATTTTTCAAGCGATAAGAAGTACACCAATAGCCTGCAGTATTTGTGCCTCATACACTTCACATTCAAACCGCTGAAAGTTATCCGTAGGGAGTAAAGTCTGTCGTAAAACAGCGAAGTTAAGAGGGTTTCGTGAATATCTGGCAATATTTCGGTGGTAGCGTTCAAAAAGTTGAAAATCATCAGTTTCTGAGACAAAAGTGATGACGAGCTTTAAAAGGCTTGTGCTAGCTCACTGTTAATGTGTTTGTCCTCCATTTCGCGTGAAGATTGAAAATAATAATGGTGGTAGTTGTGCTAGCACTTATGCGTTTTCATGCTAAGCAGTTGTTTATGTTCGATTAATAGTTAGTCGTTCCATGTTGATAAATGATTAATTGTTTATAACTTTTATTTTTGATGATGAATTATCTTCAGGGATTCAAAGATCCATTCCAAGATCCGGAATTTTCTAGCTTCCAAGAATTCCGAAATTGTTCGCAGGAATATATGAAGGAATAGAGTGTTTTGTGCGTGCTTGGTTCAAGTGAGAAATCAAGCAATGCACGCTTGAAGTATGATAATATGAGTGTGAGTACTACTGAGGTTACGTGGTAGATGGCGTACAGATGTACCAAGTACAAGCGATGTAGGAGCGAAAGTTGCGGATTACGATGTGTTTAGTGAATTGAGTTCACTTACTTTCAATTGCTCAGTTCTCGTGATACATGCTGTCAACCACGCTTCAACGTGGCTAGGAGGAAAACGGTGTTGGTGGTTAGCTCTTTCATCATGGAGTACAACCATGACCTAACTGCGTTACTGTACGATGCACACCCAACAAATCGTCGGCTCATTACAAGTGAAGTGCGCGACTCTAGGCATCTGTTCGAGTGTAACACTCCCACGGCGGAGTTAAAGCAGTATGCTGCGCATGTTTATAGCAAGTATATAACGACAATGGATATTTGCAACATCCGTCATTGTTTGAAACCCCCGACATAAGTAAGTTGGAGTGTGTACAGTGATGTTGCACAAAATCTACCCTAAATTCTTGATCACACGAAGAAAATTGGCGTATTGCGTGTCCTCAGAGACGAGGATAATAGATGCACGCACATACGCTTCGCGCGGAAGGAGCAAGTACAGTTGTTCAGACGTTTTTCTGATGTGGTCAACGTCGATGCTACGCGTGGAACCAACCGCCACAAGTGGGTCCTATATCAGTTCACATATGCGGTTGTAGCTTGAAGCAATATCGATTTCTTGTCACAGACGGGACGGGCCATGGAAGACGCGTGATGTATGGTCACGTTTGGGGTAAAAAGTACGCTTCCCTCTGTCACCCGTTTGAGTTATTTCGTGCTGTGATGGGTGACCACATACCTGTTAGGACGTTTGTGATGGACAAAATGGCGGCGCAAATGCGAGCAGCACGAGTCGTGTTTGGGTGCGACATAATGCTATGTTATTTCCATGTTCGAGATGCCGTGAGGAAACACGTACATTTGTGTCGTTAACCCTGTAATCTACATTTAGAAGTCGCTATTTGTTTCATCGTATGGCAACTATGGATAACTTAGAAGAGTGAGTGAAAGATTTGGTCCATTTACGTTTCAGGTTCCACCAAGATATTGCGTTAATCAGACGCACGGACCGGAAGGTTTTGAACTATCTAATGTGCAATTGGCTTTATATAAAGCCTGAGTGGGCCACCCATGCACAATCAGACATTGTTCACTTCGGAAACCGAACAAACAACCGTCTGGAGAATGCCAATGGTCGAATTAAGAAACGCACTCATCCACGGGACCACTTAGCCACGGCCATCAGTAAAATTTGGTCCCACAGCGAGTGGCTAATGCGGGAGTTTGAGATGCAGTGCACCTATGGTTGTGACCGCCATGAGGTGGTTAGCGTCGACGTGTACGCCAAAAACATACTGTCTCGGCTGACGACGTTCGCCAGTCAATGGGTGTTGGAGCATCTCAGGAATCGTGCTCCCCTACTGCATTGTGAACAATAAGACGAGTTCAAGGTAACCGTACCTTATGTAAAATCAATTTTTAGTTTGGAGTGAGCCATGAGGGTGCACAGTACACTGTGGACATCAGTGATGGCAAATGTGAGTGCAACTTCTACCGTTCCATGGGGTTACCATGCATTCACATGTTGTCCGTCTTCAAAAAGGATTTCTATCTCTACAGTAAGTTGCGGTTAACAAAAACCGCATTTTTTCTAGGCCGCTTCTCAATCCATCGACGGCGGCCTGCGAAATACAATTTGCCTAAAAGCAGCATGTTTCGCCGAGAGGTAACTGTCGCTGTTACCAACACATTTCAACGAGATTATGGAATGCTGTATCTGAGGTTGGCGAAGCTGCAAGATGTTAATCCCAGGACCGGCAGCCGTATTTTCAAGGCTATTATAGCTTTCATGCACCAGTCCATCCCGAAAGCTTAGACGACCTTACCACAGACTGACTTCCCTCCTGTTCCATCGTGCAGTACGAAGCAGCCATGATGGGGGAGGAATGTTAACATGGGGGCGCCCTGTGGGTATTGTGTTGACCCTGTTAACATGAATGGTGGCCGATGCGACAGCGACCGACTAATGTTTCACTCTGAATGTATGAACAATACTGATTTATCGCACTGCCCTTTCTGCAATGGACAGCTGCAAACCCCTTACCAGGTACGTTATTTCATGAACTATATGGTTTCAGTTGCATCCACCTCAAACATTTCATTGCCTCCGACGTTTAAACCGAAAAAGAGACCCCATCCATCACCCGTAACTACCGATGACCAAGTGACGTCGGACGATGAGTTCCGTATTGTACATCCGCGCAAACGAGTCCAAGTGAAAGTAATACCAAGTGATGTCACGGACGTCGTTGGTTGTGGCAAGCTATGCCACGCCTCTGAGGTTACCTAACGCTTACTTTTAGAAATAGACAAACAGCACGAAGAGGACTTCCACTAAAGCAGAACGGAAAGGAACAAGGCTGCAGAAAGCCACTTCAAATGATGCAAATAGTGATGTACTTTTAATAAATGAATTCCAACACTTCCATTTTATTTTCTTTGTGACTATAGGGTGCAGGTAGGCTGACTATCGAGCATGGACATCAGTGCGTCCAACCGTAAGTGGTGGCGTTGTGACTATAGGGTGCAGGTAGGTTGACTGTCGAGCATAGACGTCAGTGAGTTTAATTATAGACCTGCGAGGTTCAACATGCTATGTGGTGCATAATACTTCATAATTTTACCCAATTCCTGGCTACCGTATTGCCAAGCCAGCTTATGCTCGAATACAGTGAGCAGTAATTATAGTAGTCAAACCACACAGAATGAAGCTCACATTGTGACCGGAAATCACATAGTGCGGTCGTATCTACCTGCCCACGGTGTCGCTAAATGCCTGGTTTTCCCAGTTCCATATGGTGTTTGTTATACAACCTCACATGTGAGTCAGCTCTCATGAAAAGTTTAATGGATTACTGAATGCACAATTCACAGGAAAATATTTTAAAACTTATATTTTGCACGTTCTTCATTCTTTTGCTGCTAAAACTCTTTAAGTTAAAAGTCTAAATTTCAGCTACCTCGCCAACGCATTTTTCCTTCGATATATCGCATTTCCTTAACGTCCCTGATAAAAATGTTTAGCACATTAAAACAAACTATTTTCCGACAGCGAAATGAGCACATTTCATGTTTTATAATATACCCCCTCAATTAACATTCAGAATATATCAAAACTCACATGTTAACTGTTTACCCAAGACAGCATTTACTCCCTGCGCATAGGTTTCAGCCATTCACACCAAGCGTGTGACGAGCTTTTTGAATTTCCAAGAACGGCAGCCTTTTGTTCGAGATTTGTTGACAAGGGTTTGGGACACTACTTCAAACGATGATAAATTATAGCAGAGTCTGACGGGAATGAAATAACGAAACACAGATTAACCATGACAACTTTCACTCGCAAAGGCATTTGTCCAGCTTTAACAGCCGTCATAAACCTTTGGGCACACTGGATAAACGTACTGGGGTAATAATGTCTAGATCTCTTGATTGCTGTTTTGACAACATTTGGGCTGTTCAAGCTTGTGTGTCTGAATGTCAGGGTGTCGACTGGATGACATATAACAAGGTGTGGCCTCTTGGAAGTTCCGTCCGTAAGTGAAACTCCACTCGTAAATTATAAAGTAAGCAACTTGAGGTGCGCCGAATCCAACCAGTTTCTCATTATCTGCGTAGAGGTTATCTGGGCTGGCCAGAATGCCAGTAAAGTCGTTTGTGTATATGATGGAGTGCGGAGGAACGAGGATGGATTTTCGTGGTGCTCCACTTATCGGAGAATTTTTATTAGACGGCGCTCTGCAAACTTATACCCTGAACGACCCTAAGTCTAGAAACATCCGGAACGATCTATAGGTTGTTAATGATGTTCTCGCCTCTTGTAGGTTCCCAGTCAATGATTTGTTGTTTACCAACTCAAACGGTTTCTGTTATTCTAGATAACACATGTCAGTCCCTGCTTCCCGGTACACTTTCTACGTGGTAGCTTCTAGAATCGTTTAAGGCTCAGTAAAATAAGCCTACCCCTTGGAAAGCTACGTTAAAAAGCCATCAAAATTTTTTGCATATATTCTGACGTCGCGTGCTCACAAATTTTCCTAACGGCACCGATCAGGTTTACTGGTCAGTAACTTCTGACAGGTGATCGGTCGCCGTCTTTGAAGAGTGGAAGTCAAATGGCCAACTCCAGATTCACCACGATCACAACTATATATATTTTGAGACTAAGCATAGGAGCTCGAAACAACATCGAAATGCCGACCAGGAGTTTTAGTGTGACAGCGGGAGTACTGTCTACTGAAGCCGATTTCATGCTAGTCAATAAGATTATCGGTTGCTTATCTTTACTCGGAGCGACGTTCATGCTTGCCATGGTTACCGCCTCGGAGTTAGAACTGAGTACAGTTACTTTACCTTCCGAAGGAAGCATATTAAAAAACGCGTCTGCCATACCCTTATTCGTCAGTGTGATTCCTCCGTTATGGGTAAAAATGGTTCGACTTTCACTGCTTAAGAAGGGCCTGGCCTGGACAAAGCTACTAAGCTGCTTGAAATTTTGCTTAATGTCACGCGCTGGACTAACCAGTTTTACTCGCTTTGTCTCGGGCCCTTTGCATAACATGATTGAACCCATTCTCCAGATATACACCGTTCAGACCCTGCGCTCACGTTGAAACACTCATCTTTGAACCCAGGGAATGCCACAGCTAGCAAACACGACCTCCAACCATTTGTTTAGGTACGCTGTCTTCCGTAACAGCCCAGAGGGCATCAAGGTAAGTTACTCGTGATATATCGAAATGCCGTGTGAAATCTGATGTGTTTCACGTCATCCTTTTAACTTTAGATATCAATTTCTGGCGATCATTTTGATGAATACAATGTCGGTTTTAGCAACAGCACTAAGTTACGCTGTGTAAAAATCATCGCATGATTCCTGTTGCCGGGCAGTGACGTTGAGGCAGCGTATGCGATATCGCCGAGATAATGCAATTAATAAATTTTTCTGTGTGATTCATAACCTATTTTGTAAGAAACGAGAGCGCTTTACTTTTTTTACACACCTAAAATCAAAAACGCAAGCAAAAATCCTTCATTGTCGATCTTGTTTCTCGTGCAGTATGATCCCTCCCGACCATTGTCAGTAGGTTAGTATCGCAAGTCTCACTTGTCCGATCGATGACCTTCACGCACAAAATACTTCAGCCTCGGTTTTATGCCGCTTGAAGGTCCTAGTTTAGAATTGGGTGAATTTGATCACTGTACAATAAGCAGACCCGAAAAGAAACAAGTCCAAGTGCTAGAGTGATGAACCTGAGTAAAACTTAAGTGCAACCGCACACCGGCAGCCGAAGAAGAGGAGTGTTCACGGGAACTCCTGAGGACCATGAGAATTCAAACAGGCGTTAGCACAGTTAATCGCCGTTTAAAACGATATTCAATGGGCATTCTAGAAAACCTGGCCTATGATAATGGAGTTGATGTAGAATTACGAAACAGCAACGGGGAGTGCAATGATATACACGCCAGCTCACTAACTTTATGTTAGTGGTTTGTAGCAGACGCATTCAACGGGGGACATCAGTGAGTGCGGTAGTACTAATGAGGCAAATCGCGCCGCGGAAGACTTAGGATTTGACGACTTCAAACGATTAGTATGACAATATGAATGCGCATGAAACGGAACTCACATAATAAATACCGTGCCTGTGTGATGTATACAAGGGACGCAGTAACGAACACCCCAGTTTACGGCGTGTCCAGTGAGTTGAATTCACATACTTCCAGTTGCCCAGTTCTCCTGAAGCTTGTTGCCAGCCACTATCCGTCGCCATTAGCAGGAATACCAAATTAGTGGTTAGCGATTCCACCTTGGAGCACGGTCAGAGGATAAGTATTCTCTTGTTTGATAAACATACTACTAATCGCCCATCCACAGTAAATGAAATAAACGACCCGAGTGGCACACCCTGGTTGCTGAATTAACACACATGCTGCAGATATTTTTAGCGGAGACTGAGCGTTAGTGAATAGTAGCGACATGCGCATTGATCAATACTTCCAGTAATAAGTTATCGTGCTCGTCCCCATTGGTGCCGCGGAAAATATACCCCACATACTTAGCCGTATGCAAACTAAGGATACAATGTGTTATCACAGACGGTGACGATGGACGTATGCACGTGTTTTGCGTCTAGGAAGCAAATTCAGTTATTTAGTGGCTTTTTACACAGCCACCCTCTATGACACCCAGGGAGCCAGTCGCCATAGTACGTTATGTAAAATTCAAATTTCCGTTCGCAGTTCAAATTTATGTCAGTTGTGTTAAGTAGATTAAACTGGTCGTGGAATACTTGTAGTGTATGCACAGTGAAAGATATGCGTTCTAGTGACAGATGTTTGATAGCATTTTGTAATGTATTGGTGATAACTTTTCTATGAAAGCTTCTGTGATGGACAAACTGGTAGAGTGTGTGCGAACACCATGAGCGTTTTAGTGTAAAATAATACTGCATCACTTCCATGGCGGAATTACCGTCACCTAGGTTGAAATAATTATGCTCAGACAAACTCGGAGTCGATACTCGTCACGACGGGTGGCTACGGTTGACGATTTCAACAAGGGGTGGCCAACGTAGACAAAAATCTCTCAAACAAGATTTTCCTGTGAGCACAGTGATAACCCCGTAAACGTGGATGGCCAATGTTGAAAAATTTCATCCACGTTAAATAGGTAAGGCCACTATGTGGCAGTGCTCCTTCTGCATTGAGTAAGTGCAACCTCCGTTGTCAGATACGCTGACTTTTCACTAAATATGGGATACTTGTTGCATTAATTTGGCCTTTAACACTGAAGTCAGATATCCGTTCTGCCCAGTAAAACCACTTGACGTTTGTTTGCTAAAAACAAATTTATATGAGTTTAAACGAGCGCGGTTGACGTTAATGTTTAGTGACACACTGAACAACGCTAAAAACCGTCAGTGACGTTAGATCCGCAAGGATTTGCAGATTTTCCATGCCGCAATGGGCACGTAAATTGAGGAAGAATTCCTGAGGCCGGAATGGAGGAACAAACGCCACGACAGATTAATCACAATTTTAAAGACTTTGCTGTGCCCTAAATACATGTGGTTCAAAACTTTACAACGGCCGATTTTACCAAAAGACAAGCACAAGCATAACTGAGTGTAGCCAAAGATCGTGGCGCTATGTCCATAAACATACAATAGGTGACTGCTAGACATGGACTTCAGTGACTGCAGGCGGAATATGGGCTGACTGTTAATTTTGAGTGGCACTGCGTTTCATTACCAACTTTTTGGATAATGCAAAACAAAGTTTACATTTGAGTTATATTTGTGAAGCAGACGTTCCGCACATTTTAGGTGTGCGCACTTTTCCGAAGCGCATGAAAATGTAGATAACTGCGTATTCGTTTAATTTTAATAACTGAAGAAAACTGACATTTATCCGCGAACAACACAAAAACAGTTCGGCAAAATTGTAGTAAACGGCAAAACGATGTGTCGCATTGAGGAAAGTTCAACGGAACTCATAACATTTATACTGTTGAGCCTTCATCAAGCATTGCACAGACGAATAGTTATTCACTGAATTAAAAACAAGATACGATCAACGATTTTATAGTAGTGTTGGGTAAGCAATAAAATTTGCAAATTAAATACCAACATACCTTAACTGTGGCAATCATTATCGACAAAAATTCATGCCCTGTGAATACAAGTCCACTACGTATGGATGAGCAAATGTTACAAAATGTTTATACACATTTGTTCTGCAATTTTTCTGATGTGGCAGACAGAACAGAAAGAGTTTGTCTCGTATGACGTATGCCAAACAGATGTGAGTAGATTATTTGTGGACATTTAGACCACCACAACACTATGTACGAGTGAATACGTCCGGTTAAGTTACGAACTCACAAGAGGGTTGTACAAAATGTAGTTAAGTGCACTATTTGGGCATCAGAAACATCTAGAAAGAACTTTCTAAAAGTTCGGGCAACCGCGCGATGCGACATTTGTGCGTGAATGTGTGATTACTTGCTATTGTTGTTATTGGATGTATTTCATTCATGATAAATATTGCAATCATAATACCAACCTACCGATTACTTATGCTCATGAAGTAATAGTTATTGCACCACAACCACTTCAAGCTGTCTCCGATTTGACCAATGAAATTTAGAGCATATCAGCTCGTGAAATTGAGGGCAAATCGAACCAGCGAAATAGTACGCGAAAACATGCCATTGGATTGGCCACCTTGATATCAGATAGGCAACAACTACATATGCGACGTTGAGAGCAATGGGTCGCTGGATGCTTCCACCACTCCCGTAACAACTGGGTTGACCAACGATCTCCAGTTGTGGTATAAATTTATTACGAGCTGCACCTGTTAGCCAGATAATTAACTTCGGCTATTTTTACAACTGCTTTTGGCCATTAAACTTTGTTAACGTTGCTGTTTACTAGCCCGGAACTTAAAAACAAAATTACTCAAAAGTTGAAAAACTGCTGTTTTTCTCAAGGATTATCAGCCAAATTCAATTCCGGATATATTGCACTATCCCCGTTAACAATCGACTAAGTTTCCAACTTATCATCTGCGGACAGAAGCGGATGTTTAAGTTGAGTAGGAGCTCATCGCGGAAGGGGACGGCAAGCAGCTCAGAAGCTGCGTTAGAGAATGACGTCCTTGAAGGCCACGTAGATGTTATGGGTTGGCAAAGCCAATTTTCAACGGTGAGTAGACACTGTAGAGGGTCCACCGAATGCGTCAATCAAATAAGTTTTAGCCCACCGTGTAGTGATTCAAAGGCAATTAATGTCCGCCGCAGTGGTTTTGAAGATGGTGTCCCGAAAAACTCGAATTCGAAAGTCTTCGGCAGGCAATTGTGTATTTCGCCGATGTGGTGTTCCAAATTCTGAACGAGTTGGAAACGGCTATTTGGGCGCGAAAAAAATATTCGAATCTTTGCAAAATATTAACATGCAAATTTCAGAGTAAACATATTTTGTCGAGCTGACTAGTCCGATCGCAATGAGGACAACTGGAATCAACTGAAGGTCACATGTATTCGTATCTTTATTGAGAAAACTGTCAAATTTTCTCCAATGAATTGATCATATAGGCCTTTTGAATCATTTGCTGACGATTCAAGTTCATACCGAGTTGATCCAATAAATGCCCTTCTCAACATGCAACGGTAGAAAATATAACCTATGGTTAAAAATCCCCAGGGTAGTCATCAGAAAACAATAGTGTAACGAACAAGCTCGTTTTTGGCTATTCATCATCAGGCTAATTACATAACAATTTATATGAAACAGAGTTTTCAGGGCGAAACGGACGAAAACAAGTAGCTAGTGTTGGTGTAGTCAGACACGTCATCGGCCTACACGGAAACAACGTTTTGGCACGATTGCGTTATCATTATGACGGTCAGTGAGAAACCGCTAGTAGAAACTGGATTTAATACGGTGCTAATTGGAGCAGTGTACACGAAAATTAAGTCTCTGACCCCGAATTTGAAAGGCACTCAAAAACTGAACAAAGAAATTGCCCGCACAACAAATTCGACAACTTGGCACCGGTCAGTAATGGGGATTATAAAACGGGATTGAAGTCACTCAAACAAATGACCACTGGTTGAGTCGGAGCAAAACGACTGTTTGCACAGTTAAAAATGATCAGAATTATAAGCTACCTAAGAGAAAAAATCGAACAACGTCTACTTTTGGCATTTAGGAATTTACACGGCCTGGACTAAATAAGAGTAAGAGAAATGGCTGCAGTGGCTGCTGTAAGAGTGAGGATGATTAAAGTCATTTATTCTTGAGGAAAATAATAAAGTACAGGACCGCCTGTCAACACTGCTCAAACAACCCACAGCACTCTCACAAAGATGCGACAGACCTCAACAAAATCAGCACTGGTCCCCAAAAACTGGATTGTTTTCCAGACTTGAAGTGGCAGTAGGAACAACAGCGATTGACCAGTTCACAAGAGGGCTCCGTACCTTATGGCTTGCCTGTAGCAATCTGGTGCTACTCTATGAACGGTTCTAGCAAACAAAGTGATTTGACGTCCCGTTTTATAGTGTCATTAGAAGTTTTTACTTGCCTCTGAGGTACATGTCCGTCACCAGCAGAAGACACCTCGGTGGTTACACCATAGGTTCAAACACCCCTGGAGGCATTTTGGTAAAGAAGAACTACATCACCGACCTGAAGGTCGCGCGAAGACTTCAAACACTTAGGTGTGATCTGCAACTGGGATAGATATATTCACGCCGCCATCGTCTCCAAAACACTCAGTATGAACGGTGTGCTTGTCTCCAGCTCTTGATATAACATTCACGCAATATACCTCATCTGTAATTAGACCAACATTCGGGCGCAACAAGAAGAAATCACTAGGACGAAGTACCTGCGAATTATATGGATCGTCATAAACAGACAAGGGTGGCTTATTGTTGACGATTCTCTCAATATCCACCATGTGGGTGAGAAGCGACTCCCCATTCATTAACGGTTGTTGTGTTACCCCATTACTACCACCAGAGTTGTTCGCCCCACGCTTAACGCGTCTTTCAATACGAACAGCCCCCATATTATGAAGATTCACCTAAATGCAACATGTGATCTCTTCGCTGACGACGCGAATGTGAGTGTGGCCAATCCATTTCGACCTTACCCTTTTTTAGCGGATCATACACCGTTCAAACCTCTCCAGTCCAGTCCACCTCCCGTAGCCCCATTGCCCCAACACACCTTACTGACAGTTTCTCAACACTTTTTGTCATGGAGTCAGACGCAGGCGACACTCCATTATCCATCGACGCGTTCATTATAACCGCACCAGACCAAGCGACGTCGCCAAAGTCTTTGAATCACAAAAACCCTTTTGTTTTGGACGTTTTTAAAGGTCTGGAAATGATGTCGACTAAGGACAATCTACTAAATTTATTGCTTTTGAGTGCACGCACATTAGTCAATAAGGTGTATACATTTAGAACTTTCATCTTTTATATAATCCTCACATTATCCTGGTCACTAAAGCTTGGTGTATCCCTGAGATTTCATACACACAACTAAGTGTTTTAGTTTATCATATGGTCCGTAAAATTGCGGTTCAGGATGTGGCGGTGGATATTTAATTCACTTAAGAAAGCAGTATTTCGCTACCATACTTGATGAGCCGCGTCTTGATGGGATTGACGACTCATTGTGGCTGTCAGTGTCAACTGAATCCGGTGAACTACTCTAAAGATGCGTCTACAAGCCACCTAACGCCACCCATGACGACATGACTGATCTTATAAATGGCCTGAATTATGTATCAACATTGCCTACACAGTATAAAATAATTGGTGGGGATTTCAATGTGCCCATCATCTCTTGGACCTCTTTCACAGCCCTGCAACTCAAACAGAGTTTCTTGCATGTGTCCAAATAAATGGATGGCGCCGGCACGTTTCAGCACCTACCAGACTAGACCACACTGTAGATTTCATTTTTCCAACAGTTAGCTCTTCTGCTGAAGTATCCGTTATAGAACAGTCCCCGGGAAGTGATCACAACGTGGTCAACTTCATGTTTGACAGAAAAACTGTAAAAATGTCGAACATCATATGTTACCGCCAAATAAAATTCGTCGATTGGAGCATGTTCACCACTCTGTTAAGATCCTTGGAGTGGAACACATTCTGACCACTGACACTAGTACTACGACCGAAGTATTTAATGAACACTTTAGGTTTTGCATGAATATCTTAGCCCCGGAAAGATCAAAACGCTGTGATGTGCGTGGTAAAGGCAGGAATCTCACTCCCAAAGAATAATGTATGCTCAAAAGTTTTAAATCACGGTACCGTTAAACGTGATTCCCCCCTTATTCAAATCTATAAGATGTTTGACGCCATAGAATGTATAACCAAGATGCTCCATCTGAATGGGGAAAAACGTGCGCTTAACAGCAAAGAGAATAGCTTTGAGCTGATGCGGTTATTGAGACGCAGTAACTGTACAGGACACCCTATTATCTCAATAGATACACTACAGAACAAAACTACTGTGGATGATCCTGTAACAATCTGTGAGGCCTTCAATTCATACTTTGCTACTTCCTTTAACACTGAAGGAAATGTATTGCCTCCACCTCCCCCCGTAAAAACAAATACGTTCCCAAGTCAAGTTTCTGTTGATGCAGCAAAAATGCGCTCTCAGTCATCTACTATCAAACCTTCTTATATTTCTGGTCCAGACGGTATTCACCCTGTTGCTCACGAAACACGGAGGAGATTACATTCCTCTCCTTTTGCTCATTATTTAAACACTTTCTCTGATATTAGGCTGTTTTCTTCTCCAATGGAAAAATTCTATACTTCAGCCCCGTTATAAACGTGGCTTGCGACAAGACAGCAACAGTTATCATCCCATTAACTATACATCATTTTTTTCTAGAGTGTTGGAAAGGATAGTAAAATGTCTTGTGGTTGAATTTTTCTTATCACAAAATGTTATAAATTACTCCCAGCACGGGTTCCTCAGCGAACGTTCGTGCATGGCGTGCCGGCTGGAATCCTTTAATCATGCTACAAAATCTGTTGATTCAGGGAATGCAACTATTATTATACATTTTTATATGAAAAAGCTTTCGATCGTGTACCTCATAAGCGTCTTTCGATCAAAATGGCATCTTTCGGCATACGTGACCGATAACTCAGCTGGTCTGCTTTATACTCTAAACACCATAAACAAATAGTGAATATAGGAGATAACGGCTCAATGCCCAGACCAGTCACCAGTGGAGTGATTAAATGAAACGTCCTGGGACCGTTACTCGTTCTTATGTATATAAACGATATATGTGAAGTTATCAAGCATGGCAAACTATTCCTATTCGCTGATGACATCAAATTTGTGTACAATTTTCCCCCTGACGACCTCGATTCTTGTTTAGGAAATGTTCGGGAGGATTTCATGTCATAAAAGTCTTAGTGTCAAACTTGGTTGTAGAAATTTTCAGCCAATAAATCCACCGTCGTTGCACACGGTTGTCATATACCAGAGAACTTTATAAAGCTGGATGGTCATGGTATTTCAACTGCCAACTCAGTTCGCAACCTGGGCATACGTTAATCAGACTCATTCAATTTCGCTGAACATATATCATTCCTAATAGCTAAAACCAGACGGTCGATTGGACACATTAAACACTCATTCTTCCTTCCTGCAGCTCGACTACACCCTCACATGGTGTGCGCACGACCCCAACTTGAGTACTGCACGTTCATGTACAAACACTTGCGCAAGTTTGATGAGCTAGCTCTGGAAAGTCTCCAACGTGCATTCACGAAAGTGTTAGTGGGTTATCCGTCTTCTCTGAACAACAGAGAACGCTGCCAGATGCTTGCACTGGATCTTCTTTGGCTATGGCGTCTCAAGCTGAACCTTGCACCGATTTATAATCTAGTTTATGGCAATAAATTCACTGTCAACTTTGCGATTCGCCTTCAGCATAGCTCAAAATACAACATCTGGAACAAAGAGTGTACTTTGACAGCTATTAAATCCCGCAAAAACTGCGTTCAAATTTTTCCCTTGTAAAATATTCCTACATTTGGAACAAACTCCCACATGCAATTAGAGCCGGTAATAATATACATCAATTCAAACGTAGCTTAGAAACCTTTCTGACTTTAACGAACGTCATGTTTATTTGCAAACTCTCCCTGCCTAAAGACGATATCTTCGAAAACGGACCTAATAACATCTGATCTAATCTATCACATGATACAACACCGCGTAAAATTCGAATTGATCAAAGCTATCACCTTCTCCATCCGATGTATATCTCAATTCCTGGGCTTATTGCTACTCCATCAGGATAGATCTTGTACATATTCATGTCCAAAACTTGCAGCTGAACAACAAAACTATAGCCAACAGATGTTAACATTATACACACTCCCGCTATTAACAACCAAACCATCTTGGTACACTCTTACTTCATTATTAATGATGCCCAGTTGTGTATAGTTATCGACTACTATGCAATAGCTGTGCACGTTAAAACTGCCCAGAATGTATATATAACAACCTGTTCGCCTCATATGATTACACATAAATCTGTGAATCTTGTTACCCTAATAGACCACCTGGCAATCTTCCCGTGTTATTAAACATTTTTCCCATTTTACACATCGGCCGTGTATACTAAATGGACAATGGAATTCGGCTGTAATCATACAGTAGGAAAAACTGTGAACCGACCTCTTTCCGCGTTATACGGTAAAACCTGTTTGCTAGTTATATATATTTTATTAACTAACACAAAATTACAAACTTGATATAAAAGGTTTGATTGGAAAATAACACATTCCAGTATTTGTCATACTTCATATGATCTTTTTAGGTTCTTCCGTTTATCATATTACTTTGCTTTACACTCATGGTTACCCGGTTAATTCTAACGCGAGACAACATTTCATAACGTCCGGATGACCAAAATCTCGTACTGGTTTGACAATTTGCGAGGTCTGTGAAAATTCGTCGATTTTGAGGAAATAACGAAGTCCAGTCCAGGAGATCGCCCATTTCCACAAAAACATTTGGGCTCTCCTATCTTCCTTCATCTTGACAAAAGTTTCTACACATTTTTCCGGAACCATCCACATCAAATAATGGTGAAATTCTTTGATTGTTCATTTTCTTCTTCCCCAAATATCCTTTTTCTGGCATGAACGTGACCATAAGGGCAATGTAAACCTTGTGAAGCAAGAATTGATGTAACTACTTGTTAGGTGGACAGCCACCAAACAGACAATTGCATTCATTTACCGCACCTTTACATTGTTTTCTATTTACATTGTAGCTCACCATTGGTGCTTCATTACTGTAGACTAATCAGTTAATCGCATCCCTCTGAGTGTTCATCTCCCAACGTGTTTTCTAAGCGATAAACATTCCATCAAGATTTGTTTGTCTTCTCAGTTCGAGTCGCGTGATTGAATATACGATTAGCTGATCTGTTCAGCAACTACCGGGACATAACACTGGTGATGGGGTCTTCACGAACCAAACAATGTCTATATCTGCAGACAAGCTACAGTCCATTCTGTAGCAACAGCGAGAGCAGTTTGAGCAATCGCAGCAGCGTCTCATCAAGTCTCTGACAAAAACTCTTCACTTACCGTCAACCGCGGTAACTTGCAGTGACAAATCAGCATCGGTCGATTCAATCGCCGCAGCCATTTCGGATTTTCACTACGACCCTCCATCTGGTCATACATTTGACGCATGGTTCAAACGTTGGGAAGACACATTCCAGAGTGAATTTCCTGGCAAGGATTCCAAATGGAAAGCACGACTTCTGGTCCGAAAGCTTGGCACTGTGGAACACGAGCGGTTCACGAATTTCATTCCTCCACAACAACCGAAGGATTTGGATTTCGCGACTCAGTGTGCTTTCCAGTTTTTCGTCAGCTAATAGTCCCGAACCACAGACAATCTCTGTCACCCATCCATATGAGTGCACATTCTGCCACACACACCTCAGTCGGCATTGGACCCTATGGCGTCGTAAGCATTACCTATCGCTTGTTGAGCAAAAGGAACATTATTGTCATCAATAAATTTGATTCACGCTCACTCCTGCCTGCTCATTGACGGAACCTTCTCCAACCTTTCCCGCTGATTAACTTACGCACACCATATCGAACACCTTGTTGAGCCAAACCGTTCAGAACATGGCATACATCCCATTTCATTCCAGGGTGAGTTACGTACTTCTTTCAGACTGCTTGGCCTCCGTACTTTTGTCCACATTTCAGACGGTTAGAAAGGCTGCTGAACCGCTAAAAACTCTCGCAAATATCGTTCGACGGAAGTCCCCTCAGGCTCCCATCTTCTGGCCTACAACAGACATTTTGTCCTGACTTCATTCGTACCTATTTCACTTCGCAATTTCCAGGGATTTTAACTTGTAGAAACCTAGCGGCTTAGGAGCAGGTGCAATGATATTACTTATGTCGAGCCTGTCATCATTCAACTGGCATGCTTCGACCGCGTTTTTGCGTAGTAAACCAACGAATAAATCGCCTTGGAAATATCCCACCTGCCCCAGCTCTGCGCCTTACGTACACGCACTCATTAGACCTCAGCACGCATCATCGCCGGTATGACTCACGATAATCTCCTTCTCAGGTGAGGACCGCCACAGCAGGCCATCCTCAACAACCATACATGTAACAACCCGACGACCTCGTAAGTACGCAACTTCCTTAACCAGTGAATAACTCCTAAGTCTGCACAATGAGTTCACACCGGTAGCTCCTTCGTCCAGGTGACGTGAGCTGGGGACAACGTTGATAAGAAACACACCTGTAGCGACTACATACAACAATATCTTTTGATAGCCGCGCTCATTTTTACATTTTGGATGATAATGACTCTTTGCCCACTTTTGTTTTAGCCAAGCTATCCATTCTATATTATCCATCTCGGGGCTGAAAACAACTCGCGCCGAGCCAACCTAGATTTACATGTTCCCCAAACACTGTTTTTCAGGGTCGATACTAATACAGGGCCAGCGCACTGCGTTTTTGTTTTTAACCGTCAGCTGGTTCTTGATAGTGTGTACTGATCTTCGGAGTTGTGTTATCGTGGTGGGAGTCGGAAAAGTCGAAATTGACTCAACTCTATCTGGCAGAGGTGTGATTCCGGTTTGGTCTATGCGATGTCCGAGGAAATCTAATGAGTTAACTCCGAAGGCACACTTGTCGACGTTAATTTTGATATTGTATTGTGCGAAACGTTCAAAAACAACACGAAAGTGGGAAACGTTTTCTTCGTTTGAGCGGCTAGCGATCAAAACATCATCAATGTAGACGTACGCAAAAGGGAGTCCGCGTACCACTTCGTCCAT
>JTDE01003857.1:64595-75156 GCA_014338405.1 Paragonimus skrjabini miyazakii | reverse complement strand
GTGAGCATTATCTGCTCGGAGATTAATATTGGGGAGACAGTATGAGGTTGGATGGTTGGCAGTAGCATATTTTCGCCTATCCACCCTGCCATGTGCAGCAGATAGGGCGACCCGGTTGATCCTGCTCGACGGCCGATGCAGTATGGTATTTCGTTTCTGTTGTAAAGTCATGGTTTTTATGAGCTTAGGATAGTGCCAGGACGTCCAGACAGACAGGAGAGCGATTAGGGCCCTCAAACAAAACCTTTGGCTCAAAAGCCTGTACCGGAAGGCAGCAGGTGATACACACGCAGCAGCATCAACCATCCAGGACAGGCTCGACAGTCACAACCCAAGACATTCGGTACATTAACACAGAGATAATACTACACAGACAAACCAATCACATACAGAGAATCAGATCAGACAGGAAAAAAATAATAAACCCAACCGAAACGGAACACACTGACACTATACACAACGAGCACTTCACAACGGACGCATCTGCTTTTTGTATGGCTGCTCCCCTTTGGCCAATCTGACATGGTTGAACCTGCAACGACCGAGGTCGCAGTCAGCATAGCCTTCCGGATGAAAACAGCACACAAGCCTGACCACCACGCCAAGGTAGCAGAAGAGGCCGGACCTACTGCAGAAGGCAAAAACCAACGGTTTGTGGTCGGTGAAAATCACAAACTGGTTTTCCTCGGGGACATGTCGGAAATGATGAACGGCCGAGTAGATTGCTAACAACTCACGACTGAACGTGCTATACCCTGCTTCAGCCGGAAGTAGACGTCTGGACAAGAAAGCGAGCGGTTTTGAGAGTCCATCGACGAACTGTTGAAGCACGGCGCCGACAGCGGTCTTTGACGCGCCAACAGCTATACTTATTTTCCGACCGAGTTGAAATGACGTAACATGACGGTAGTGGCCAACGCATCCTTAGTTCGACCGAACGATTCGATAGCAGTCGCTGGTAACTCTACGTATCCGTTGACACGGCTACGGAGTAAATTGGTTAAAGGTTGCATAAGCAGAGCACATTGAGGAATAAACCGTCTGTAAGAGTTGACCATTCCGTTAAATCGACGCATGGTGGCGAGAATTGTAGGACGGAGGAAGTCGCGGATTACTCCTACCTTATTGATCAATGGTCAAATAACGTGTTGATCAATGTGGTTTCCTAGGAACTCTGTTGCAGATTGACCAAAAACGCATTTGTCCGCATTAATCGTTATCCCAAAAGCTGCTAATCTGTCGAAGAGCTGTCGCAGATGAATCTGGTGTTCTTCAGAGGCGCTTGCAACTAGTAAGTCGTTGATGTAAGCGTGGACAAAATATAGACTTCATGTGACGTCGTCGACAGACGTTTCTGCAGCGTTTCGTAAACCAAACGGCATCCGTAGAAATTCGAATAAGTCGAATGGTGATGACGGCTGTCTTCGCAACCGGGATCTGGTGGTAGGCGCGTACCAGATCGATTTTTAGGAACATGCGGGTACCATGATAGCTAGCCGTGATGTCCTGTGTATGCGGGATTGGATACCTGTCAGGTACCGTGGCGTTGTTAAGTGAACGATAATCTCCACAAGGGCGCCAATCGCCCGACGCTTTAGGGATCATGTGGAGTGGTGAGGCCCAGGGGCTACTGGACGGACGGGTGATTCCGAGCTCGAGCATGTGTTCAAACTCAGCGCGAGCTATTTTTAGCTTGTCCGGTGCCAACCTGCGAGCTTTGGCGAACACCGGCGGGCCTGCCGTGACTATGTGGTGCTTCGTAGAGCCTGTGACGGCAGGTAGAGATGAAGACTGTAGGAAAACAATCGAATACTTGTCGGCTAGGAAATTAAAGGAAGTTAATTTCGTAGAGCCTTGATACACGGGGCTGATTGATACCTTATCGGTTAAAGTCCTGGTATCTGTAGGCTTTGTCGTTTGATCGACTAGACGGCGTCGTCTGGAGTCTACCAAAAGGTCGAAGTGTTGAAGAAGGTCGATGCCGATTATTGCCATCTGGACGTCGGCAATCGTGAAGATCCAGCGGAAGGGCTTGCGAAGACCCAAGTTGAGTGTGCGAGAGCGCTGGTCGAACACTACTAGTGCTCCCATTGGCTGCGCGAAGGTTAAATATCACCGATCTGTTCAAGTCGTGGGCTTCAGATGGGGTCACGCTGACCCCCGACTCGTGATCTTTTAGAAAGAACAGGCGGACGGGCCACGTCGGTAGCCATGAGGATTTGGCTGCCCTGCTTGCTGACTGGACCAAAAGTGCAAGGCTGTCGGCATCGTTGGGCGTTCTTGCCAAATTGCTGGTGATACGAACAGTGGTCGGGATTAGCGTTCGGTGGCGGTTGATAAGGTGTACGCGACCCTGAGCTTTTATTATGTCGTCGAGTAGTGGTAATCGAGCGTGACTTCGAACACTGCGTCTTTAAAGACTGAGGTTGCTGAGTTAGGCTAGCTACTTGAGCAGTCAAAGTAGCAATCGCGCCCTGACTACTCGAAGCAAGTTGGGAAACTGGTGCTGTATGTTTCCCCAATCCAGTCCGCTGTGTCGGCTACAGTTGACAAAGTTGCTAACGGGTTTGCGCTATGAAGGCTTTGCATATCCTCAGGCAAACGTTGGAGCCACACCTCTTTAAGCAGAACCTCTTGTGCCTGTGTCGTGTCTACTAATCGTTGCATTTGGTGAGGGAGCTGAGGTGGCTTACAGTTACCGAGCTCAGTGGCACTCAGAAGCTGAGGAATGCGTAGGTGGTCTGACAAACCTTCATGCTTAATTACGGCTAGTTTGAGTTGCTCGTAAGGTTTCGTGGAGTCCGATAACTCCAGAATAGCGTCCACCTCTTCCGTGACGTGAGGTTGTAGTGCCGCAACTACGTGGTGGAAGCGGGTTGGCTCTGAACTAATTTGCCCTGGCGCGAATGTAGCTTCTAACTGAGCAAACCGCTATTTAGGATTGTTCTCTCGAAATGGTGCAAATGGCGCGGCTAGTGCATTGACCGGAGCGTCTGGGAAAACGTAAGGTTGAGCATCCATTATAGCAGCATGGATAAGAAATCCCGTTAAACACGAATATATATGAAATATAAAAATAGTAACTCACAGTTATAAAAAGATTTACCTGTGGAAAAATATTACTCGAACAAGCTCACCAATTTATAGTGAACGGAAGCAAAAATGCTGGAAGAAAAATGATTACAACTCGGGTTCACCAATTTAGTGCACGGCGCACTAAGTCGTTTTCCCCAGGTACGAGTTTACCAGACGCGAAAGGTAAAAAGGCCGTTAAGAGGAGAGACCGAATATTCATTACACAAAATATACAGAGGGTCTCTCATAGCGCTAGAAATTGCACCGACACGTAAGTTAGCTAGAGAGGCTAGAGACCGGCCGTCGACGAACAGTTAAGAGTGACACACGTGTGCGTTCGGGTTGGCGCTGCAGTCACATGGCATGCAGACAAACAATCGGACATCATGCGAACTTTCCTAATAGCCTATGCACTATGCAACTGTGAGTTTTGGAACTAGTTTACACATCATACTGCAGGCAGACCAGTAAAATCTCCAGGTCGCCACAGTATTCTTGACACTGGGGACTGCAGTCTGCTGTTTTGTGTTAGGGCAATATTGCCAGCCGTGAAAACTGGCAGTTCTCTTCAGATCACAACGATTATGCGAGTGTGCCTTTGCACCTCAGTGTCAATAATCCAAGAGGTGAATGGTTTCTTCGACTTCCACACAACTCTGCATCGCCGGATGCCCTATTCCGAGTACTGTGGCGGTTTGGCAATACAAAAACGCAATCAAGGCAATCGTCCTGAAAATTGTGGTATGTTAGCATCGAATTGTTCCCTCTTTAATGAAGAGTACATCACTCCGTGCTTATTATTGCTAAACTCCGCAGTGTGCTATTATTGGTTCTGTTTTAAGATGCCTTAATCTATCACATACTCCTGGGAATCTGTTTATGAGGTTTGGATCAGAATAAGTTTCGAATTTGTGAGATGACCGAAAGCCTCTGCAGGACTGTCGGTGATTGATAACCTACTCATTTGTTGATTACCTGTTGTTCTGGACACACTGTTGGGGATAACCGTGCGTGTAGTAAATCCTTGCAACTTAACTCACTGACGGTGTGATTTCGAAAGTCCAGTTCGCTGTATCTATTCAACCTGTTGACATCCTATACCTGCAGTATACGACCTTTACCGTCAATGGTGAGAGTGCGGGTACACTCGGCCAATCGCCGTTTCCTGAATCTCCACACACGCACCTATCCATCCATCTGGTGTGGATAACACTATTATGTTGAGCTTGTTGATAGTACGTTCGATCGTGTGGGAGGATGAGGGTCATGTGATTAGGAGGGAAATAACCACCGGCTAACTGACCAATATTCAACAAAGGTTGAGTAGCCGATCTGTTCGTAAGCCTTACAGCGAGATATTTCCCCACTCACTCCCGATCAGCGAATATTTATCGAGTGTGGGCATGTGAAGTCGCAGTAAATCCACGGCGATGACGTAGTTACTTAACATTTATGGTCCCTGCCGATGGGCAATGCAATCTGTCCGGTCCATTTTTGTCCGATGTGTATATATATTTTCGCCGAAAGCCGTACGTGTAAGTTTTATGGTTCGTTTTGGTAGTTCATAGAATAGCGGACTGATAAGTTCAAATAAGCGGAAAAGAAGAAACGAAATCAGCGAAAATTCATGAAAACTCGAAAATCCTACGGATAAAGCCTTGCCTTGGATTGCGACATGTTGTCATGTCCGAGAGCCTTCCCAACTGACGGGGTATGTAGTCGAGTATTTCTTAATCTGGCAAATGTCACCTCCCAACCTAAACCAAGAAGGCGGTCAAAGCTTTCGTAGTCTGCCACCAATTAATCACCAATACAGTGAAGTTTATTTCAGATTTTAGTAGCCGTACTGAACGATGCGATGGGATACAGGTGCTTCATCAGCATATAAAGTACACAGCTCAATTTGCATGGATTACATTTTAAATAGCTTGGGTATCGGTCGATAACTTAGTAGTTTTCAGTACAGACCAACGGAATGTTGCGTTGATCACACTCAGTCTACTGTATGCAAGCTAACTGGAGGCAATACCGGTACTGGAATACTGACAGCTCGCATGTGCTCCGTTGCAATCTGGTCGGAACTTTACTTCATGGGGCAAGATTAAACAAACACACTTTATAGGTCCTCTTTCTTAATCGTCATTTGCGTCACAAATGACGGGGTTTGCCAGTACACCACACGCCTTCGCTGTCCTCATAGATACCACATCAGCTGTATTACAAGTGTAATAGTTGATGCTACATGACACTGAGTTGGGTGAGGTGGTCAACTTTCCTCAGCGATAAGCTCCTCACAACAAAGACGAGTTCAGCGCCAAGTCAACCTTGTGGTAACATACAACACTTTGAGGGTGGAAGGTCCATATTTTACAGACCAGCTCGACGTAGTTTGCATGTTGTCATCTGGAGAGTTAAGTACACCTGTGTTGTCCGCATACCCACTGTCAGTCGGTCTACTACCTGGCAGGAGCTCCACTCGGGTCCCCAAGACCCCCAAGTGCTCATTCCAGAACGTCATCTGTCACGTAGTTTAAGTGCGCACTCTGTACACAGAGTAGGTATACAGGGATTTCGACAAATTGACTTAGTTCGCTGTGATACCTGAACGACTTAGGCAACCGAGTCAAAAGCGGTGTTTAAGTTTAAAAATACTACGGTTGTTAGCTGACAAGAGGAATGTTTTCGATGCAGTGTCTGTTACAACATGAAGATATCGATGCACCCGCCCTCAAGTCGGAAACTCGCTTGTTCTACTTCGTCCCTGTTTCCGAAACCCTCGCATTGTGAGACCTGCGAGTATTTCGGCTGCGACAGAGATGAGGCTGCTCCCTCTGTGGTTGTCACGTAATATTGAATATGTGTGATCCTTGATAACCATCACTCATGACGTACTTCCCTTTTCTTTGCGGTGCGAATGAATGTAGTTACTTTGGACGAAAATGTGTCATCGCGATTTCTTGAAAGAACCGAAGAATGTAGGTTCGGACGGTGACTTGACTCCAGTCAAGGTAGCTACTTCACGATGGACGTTAATCTTTACTGGATTAACACTACCGACAGCTGACAGTGATGTAAGCAATTAGCGCCCGTGGTTGAGTTGCGTATCTGTCCCAAACCGACCACCTAGCCGCTTCTGTTCTTGAATAAGGCGACCAAATTGTGCTATCATCACCAAAAACTCATTGACTTCCATGCACTTGTTTCCAAAGATCGAAGAATGCAACCAAGATGGCCCTCATGACAGTATATGCACTGTTTTCTGTAAACAAATGACAAATAACGTCTTTTCTGCGTTGACAATCTTTGACTGAAATACTAAATGTGGCGGTGCCTTGGCTACAATTTGCCGTGATCCGCTGGAGCGAGCTCCTTTGTACCTTTAAGATCAATGCGATCCCCACCCCAGGTTGACCGTGAGATTTAGCCTTATAGTCAGCAGAGACGCTGAGAAAGAACTGATGATTTATAGCATTATTCAAAAGCGAATTCAATACCGGATTCGTGAAGTCGGGTTTTGAAGACAGCACATCCAGGTCTTGATTGGAAAAAGTTCTGCTGACCTCTCATTCGTTCATTCAAGATGCTTGTGAATATAACCAGAAGGTACTGTAGCTCGGGCTACTGCGCGTCACAACAGTGGCATGAAATAACCTACAAAATAAAGTTACCAAAAAGGAAGAGAATTGGCACAAGAAGGAAATCGCTTGAGAAAGGCTTTCCGAGAGGGTCGAAACGTTGCGAAATCGATAACTATTGGTTTTAACTCGTTGTGGCTTAACCAAGAAATTATTTGATAATTAGACAGAAGGATTAGAAATAGTATGAATACAAACACATCACTGACTGCACAACATTTCCATCTCGAATAATGTTTCTACTTAGGATCTGACTAATCACGATGACCCCACCTGATAGGTGACACCTGCTTTCTTCACTCAATGAAACAGTTAGGCTGTTCATATTTCGTGATCACGTCGCTGTTTTATTATTATGCAATTTTATCCAGCTGGTTGTTGTTTCAGCAGGTAATGCCCGGCCCAGAAAACGCTTCACTTGCATACGGAGTACGTGACCCAACCACCATAGATTGTGCTGCATGGTTAGTTGACCAACTGATCGCGTTCCAAAATACGCGGTGACTAACGACCACATTGTTCACGCGGTCATCTCGTTTGATCTGGTCCAACAAGCGGAAGTAGCGATGATCAACCGCAGCAAGCCTGGTGATATCTTCGTCTCAAATGGCTTGTGTTTCCGAGTCCTAGATAAAAACAAGACGTACACAAGCCTTAAAGGTGCTTCCTTTCAGCGGCCACTGGACCTCTTTTTGACGCAGGGTGACAAAGACAGCATTTATCTTTAGTATCCTTGCTGACATCTCATCAACAATATTAAAAGCTGACGAGAATGTTACCAGTGCACATGGTCCTGTCCATAATCTCAAGCGAATTTTCTACTGGAATGCTCCAATCTTGAAAGGGCATTTTACAGTTTGATGAGGCAAAACGCATTTCCTACAAGCTCACCGGTCATTCATTCTGTTCTGTGTGATGCTGCTTGAGATCGAGTTTCTGCAACGTCGCAAGGACGAACTCCTTCCTTCTCTTTTTGTAGATAGAGATCTAGCCTCAGTTTAGAAACTGACGGCTCTGCTCAGGAGATTCTGGGTCATTGGAGTTGTCTCACATGACGGGGGTTTGGCATCGTATCCATTCTCAAAAGAGTTCACGCACTTCGTCTGCAAATCAAGGATCAGCCTGATTCCTATTACTTCGTGGACTAAGCGAAACGCACGAAAAGGCAAGCCGAATTTCTCCTTGACCATGGTTGCATTGAACCCCATCTCCACACTTCATCAGGTGAAAGCCGGCGTTCATATAAAAGGCCAGCGATTGTTGTCTTTTTGAAAACTGGTGGAGACTTCGGTTCGGCAGTTGATAGGGTTGCACTCAGGGACTGTCTATAGAAGAAGGGTGTGCCTGAGAACTATGTGAACATCCTAAAAGCAAATCGCTTCCTGGCATACGGCAGGGTTAGAGCTCACGATAGCGTATCGCTGATTTTCTGAATCTTAAATAAGGCGTGACAAGGTTGTCCAGTCTCCTTCCTATCCAACTTTGTAGTGGACGAGGTTCTAGAATGTGCCCTGATAGACTTCGAATGTGATATTGTGGGACTGCTTCTAGACATTCGATTTCGAGACAATACAGAGACGACATCGCCGTAACCTACGAGGACCCACAGGGAGCCTAGGACATTTTAGACAGATTAGAGGCTTCAGTTCATCAGTTTACATCTACTAAGTGCAGAACGCTGTTGTAGTATTGACAGGACTCTGCGTCTCCTCTTACCCTTGGTGATGAGCAGTTAGAAGTAGTCGAGAAGTTTATGTATCTTTGGAGCTGTATTAGCGCTGGTGGAATATCTGAGAAGACAATTCGTGTAGCATATGTTTTTGTAGCGCTTGCCAACTTACGCCACTTGCGGCGTCGGCATAATCTCAGTCACTTTGTGAAAGACTGAGTGTACAGCGCTACTTCAAGAGTGATCCTAGCATATGGCTGGGAAACCTCGTTTTTCCACACGGAGGACTTTCGTAGGGTGTCCGTCTGCGACCATCAGTGTCTTCGAAGCATTAGTGACGTGTGGTGGGATTACGGTGTTTGCAGTGACGAAAATTACCGACGTGTCTTCGGGACAGGTAAACTCTCGTCTTACAGGCTTCGTTGGTTTGACCACATTTTATGACTTCCTACACCGCCTATCAGATCGTGCCTTGTTTGTGAGTGGTAGGTTAAGCTGGAAACGGCAGCCTGGTGGTCAACGCATGACTTGGGTTCGTGGTGTGGTGGCACTTATTTTGAAGCTTGCTTCAGTATGGTGCTCCTAATTGGGGTCCGAAGGATAGTGAACACTTTTGGTTGAGAACGGTGTCTGATATAGCGGTGAATAGAGGCTAATGGTGTTCATGTTGCGAGTCTCTGTGTATATCGTACTCTTCCTCCTTAACCCCTCTACATTCCCCAATCTTACACATTACCTTTTTCTCACATCATGGCATGTTTGCCATTCCATGGGATTTTCGCGTATTCAATGTATATGTATAGTAGCATGCTCTACATTTCTTCAGCAGAGTGGCTTATTAAAACAATATCATCCCCATACTCCGTGTGTCAGGAAGAAATTCAGCACTAAACTTATTGCATTCCTCAAACGCGCCTTTCAGAACGTTGTTTATGATTAAATTGATCAGACGGGGAGAGTTGATATTCATGGCAAACACCACTAGAAGTACTGAGCACCTGAGATAGTTGTTCACAAACTAACACTCTGTTTGCAGACTTGGCATACAGTGGTTCTATTATATTCACGCATTTTTGTGGAATTCTCCTACGAAGAAGACGGCTCCGGAGAACGTTATGGGCGTACGGATCGAAGCAGCCTTTTGTTCACCTGTAAAATTGTCCATATTCCAAGACCGACCGTGTGGTAAACGTGTGGTCGGCATATAATCGACTGGATCGGAATCCTCCTTGCGGTTCATGCAGCCGACTTTCACTGAGTTTAGTTGGCAGATATGATATGAAGCACTTGAGTACTTTGAACACAATGGATACTAAATAGTTGTCTCTGTGGTTGCCGCATTGATTGCGAGCTCCTTTTTCGGAAGACGGGAAATACTGTCGATAAGCACCACCTGCTAACTTCCCAAACCACCTGAAGGGGTCTTGTCAGTTTTGACAGCAAATTTTCATCATTCCTGAAGAGAATGAGAAAGGTCTGGTCCAGGAATCTTGTTATGCTCCAATAACTTATGCATCAATGCTACTTGTTCCGGCGGAGTACCGTCTGGAAGGAAATAACTGATCACTCGGCTCACGTCGTTTATATGGTCCAACTGAGATCAGCTGTTTCTACCTATCAAGTCGGCGCGACTGGCTAGTGATGAATGCACCGTTTTTTTTTTCAAATGTGATCCCACATACGCAGGCTTGATAGCCAACACAATCACGAATCTTTCCGCTATTCACAGATAATAAGATTCGCTCTATCTCTTTCCGTTCGATGAAGTGGTGCCCATTGTTTATACGCGAACTTTTAATCAGTTTATATTGATCGTCGTCATATACAGAGCTAGGTGGGATCAAGGGTCGCTTGTTTATAAGGTTTGTGGACGTAACAGAAGTGCACCACCGTCACGAGTAAATCATCATCATCATAAACAGCAATACAATAGTGGTTCACACTGATGCTCAACTGCCACACAGCCATGAAGAAGAAGAAGCGAACCCTGTTTAGGAAGAGGGAAGAAAAAAGGGAGAGGGTAGGGGACCTGACCGTTACAAATAGCTACGTCTACATTCAAACATACAACATCAAGGCGCCTACACCTTGCAAACAAACAACTGAGCTTTAAGTGAAAGTAAGGCGTCATCAACAAGACAGCTTTCATTGCCACGCGTCATTAAATGCACTCACTTCACAG
>JTDE01003857.1:45434-59737 GCA_014338405.1 Paragonimus skrjabini miyazakii | reverse complement strand
TCTAACGGTGTGGTGGCCAGCCCGTCCAGTTTAGCCCAACAGGTCATCGAGATGCGCAAGCCGTCACACCGCATCAAGGTGCAGTCTCGTTCAGTGTCTTGTTCACAACAAGTGTTCGTACCTGCAGCGATTTACTTCTAGTGTTACCTAAGTTCACTTTCTCGACTTCAACTGGGCATTGCCTCCCAGCAAGCGTTCTGTACACTCTGTTCGGCCGAATATCAGTTATCTTGCATTTACGTGTATGTCGTCCGAACAAATGGTATCAAAGCCCGCGCGCAACAGTATGCTCTAAGTCCAGGTGGTTGTTCCGAAATGTGCTACAGTCTTTAGCAGGGCAGTGGCACCCTAACTGACTACTGTGTGATCGAATTGTGTCCGTAATTAAGATGCACAGGACGGTCTCCGTGCGACACAATAATTCATATGTTGGAATGTTGCACTCTAAAGATAGAGACCGTGAAATGTGCACCGCTTTAATAACCTCCCATCATTGTTGGTGCGTTGTGCCCGTAAGCCAAAAACCATCCGGCCTCTTGCCATTTAGAGAAGAGCTACCGCGTTGAGCATTAACGCCGCTGGGTAGTACGACTATGTAGGAGTGTTTAGGCTGCTTCAGTAGGTTGACGAGGGCGTTTTACAGTGCATCTGGAGGCATCCGAACAGCTATTCTTTGACGCATACTTGCATATAATGAATGCTGTTCTGATTTATGTTGGTGGGCCTTAGCCGATATACTCTGTCTGTTAGGGCGCAAGCGACTGTTTGGTTACATCCAATCCTGCAAACATTGCTGTCCTTTTTGAACTCTGTGAAATCTCTACTCTGGCGTGACTAGCAGAGACCCTGAGGATGAGTCACTTCGATGGATAATTATATAGAGGTGAATTTAAGTGAACAACTGTGCTAACGTCGTGAGTTCGCATCTCCGAAACAGCGCACATCGAGCTCGAGACTTGTGAGAACATTTGCTAAAGCAGCCGGCTGATCAACTTGTGAGAGACTTTGAACATTGAGAGCGCCAGTGTTTACCAGTTGTCTTGGCTGTTGACAGCAATCATCACCCGAAGGTACGGGAAAAGCAGAAATCTTTTTGTCAAAACTAGAAGGTGTTAGTAGGTGAATAACGTCGCTGTCTGTCACTGCTGGTCTCTTGTTGAACAGTATGGACGTTAAGGTTGTTAGTGTGTATCAACTGTCTTGATCTGGGGAGATAAAAATTAACAACAGAAATGGATGAGTGGGAACGGGTTAGCCTGTCAAAATAGCGGTAAGTCTGGCTATTTCCCAGTTGTTCGTACCACTGTAGGAGGTTACTGAAAGTAACCCTACTCAATGTATCTGGCTCTAAAATCTGAAATACGAGGCAACACACCGTATGATTTTCTTGGGAAACTTACTTAACTGTGATTCATTTAGGAATGAGGGACCTGCTCAGTCTGAGTTTGCAGTGAATGAAACATTGTTGTCTGATTTTGACTACTGCTGCACACCGTAAATCTATTTAAAGCTACAGCCGGCTGTTAAATGTTACCGGAAGTTTTTGGTCCGTATTGAATAATACATCGCAGTCATGATCAGTTTGTTGCTGGGCGATCGGTGTGCTCATGCTTTCATGAGTCTTCTTCAACCCCTTTTCCCTTGTGCAGAGGACGGTAGTGCTGCAACTATGAACTGTTTCTACCGTACACTTATGGGGTCATACCCTCTCACTTAGGCGCTCCTACACAGTCAGTAGTACGAGTTACAACTGTCTGAGTGCAATTTATTTTTATCTGGCTGTTCCCCTTCACCTTGTTTGTCATGCTTGCTTTTGAAAGGGCCGAAATTTTAGTCGTCATAACTTTCCGGATCAATGCACTGCACAAGGCTGATCACCACGTCATGGTAGCAGAAAGTTCTTTTAGTAATACTGTGCAGTACCGAGTAAGGCATGAATAGCGTGACGGTAGTTGAAAAAAACACATTGAAATCAACGTTAGGAAGACCGCGCACCCGGAGTGACAATCGAAAGCGCCTGTTTGTTTTATATGAAACGTGTTACTGGAGGAACTAGCATTGCACAGCTGCCAGTGGATGCGAGGATACATCGGCTGCGCAAAATAGTGTTTACAATCATTGTTTACGTTCATGTTTCCTTCAACGGATACCTGGTTGTAAACAACTGTTCTCTTTAACGCGCACATCGGCAGTAGGTGATGAAAATCAAACGAAAGCACCCAATGAGGCCGCAACATACAATTGTTATGCCAACTTACCCAGGGTACATCACGATTCAGTGTAATATCGACGACGACATTAAAACGAAAAACGCTGGCATGTTTTCAGTCATATTTCTTAAACTCTGCCTTCTTGCGAACCTTCAAAAATGCAAATACCACAGTCGAGTTTACCAAACTGTGCTCTATTATCACTTTCGAACAGTTTTAACATCTACTCACACACTCTTCGTAAAGTTACGCTTCCTAGTCTACATAAGACCATTTGTACACAGTCATCCAGCAGAAGCCCCATTTAATGACACCAATGCACGTCATTTATTTTCCCGTTTAGAAATTAACCTATCGGGATTTATACAACCGTCTGCCACTCATTGTGGGTTTAGAACGTTGAAATCGCTCCACTAATTAACCAACGGGAGACTCAATGATTTTCATGTGAGTGTTTTCTCACCTGTTTAAATTTCGATAACCATGTGGACTACCTAACAGTCTCGATGTGTTTTGTAGTCAGTCGTTCGCCACTTGGTCACAGTAGCCAATGTAATACATGGGCTGTGAAGACCTACCTCATTAGATTTGATATAAACTAATCGTATAATCTGATAATGTAGTGCAGTAACTATAATGTTCCAAAACGAACAGTTTCTGCATGAAAGACATTTTTGTTTGAAGTATCAACTCATGCGGAATAAGGTATACATGTAAATCATTTATGCATTATCTTCTTTTGACTAGTTGATACACTCTGAGACGTCTATTGGTTGCATGTGTTCGCCGTCAATTCGATAAGCTTTTGAATAGCAACAAATAAACTGTGGGTCATTGCCTGTGTAATTTGTGACCACAATATACTTCTCTTTGTAACCTAGATGGCATGTTTATAATATTATCTTGAGAACAATTTTGCAATACAATTGGCTTGATCTATCTTCAACTCAATGTTCCTTACGTTGCTTTCACGAGGGTACCTACACATAACTATCACTGACGGTGTGCGACAGATGTTTTTTTAACAACGGTCAAAAAGGTTCATCTGCTCAGTCTAAAAATCCATGGCTCTTGATGGTTGAGGGTGCCATTCCATCGTTGTCGTACCAAATGTCACTTGGTGAGGACAGCTGACTACTATAAGGCACTGAGTGGGAAAATGGCGGCTTTAGTTGGAAGAACAAATACAGTTTCCTGTAAGTTGGCCACTTCAGACCTGGCTGGCTTCTCAGGTCGTTGCTGGCGCGGCCTGTCACTGAATGTGCAGAGGGAGACCCTAACAAATCGGGCGCAGTGACAAACAGATTACGACTGTTTAGCCGATTTGTATGTAGAGTCAAAAACTTAATAGTGTCTAAAAAATTCCCACTCTTTCGATTATTTATTTGTGAGATGTGGCTCTTTTGTTCGTTATGTTGTCTAAAACATGGATGCATCTGTGTTTCACTGCTCACTCGTTTTTCTCCTCAAGTAAGTTCTGTTTCGTCGTAGTTACTTGGCGTTTAGACGCTAGTGTTGATCTGGTTCATTGCTGTCGATGTTGAAGTGCACGTTGTAAAATTTGGACCAAGCAATCTGACGTATGTGTGGACTCTGAAGCACTATGGACTTGAATAAGCATTAACTCTCTTCTCCGTTTGCTATCTTGCTGAATGGTTTTAGTAGACTGTGATCACCGGCCATGGCTTGTGTGGTGTTAAGTTGGTCAATTTCCTCTTCTGGAGTGACACGTGCTGACAACACTGCTGCGTATTTTTATCTTTGTACTCCACTTTTTGCTTGTCTTGATTTGTCTTGTTTAGCTTACCGTCATAAGCACTGACACTATCCATGCAAGATGTGAACCACTAAATTCCGTCAAATCTAAAATTACGGTTTTTGCTTTTTTATCGGTTTGTCTTACGTTTTTTCCACAGGTTTTGCATTTCACATCTATTATTCAATGGACGTCTGATCTCAGACAGCTTGTATGATTTTCAGATATATTGTGCAACACCACTGTTTTTGTCTGCTTTATGTAACTTTCTCACTCGTATGTGTTGGCTTACATTCTGAATTTTACGGTTAGCCAATTATCACTTTTCAGGTCATTCTCTTAAACAGCTGGATGTGGAATTTTTGACACGAATCCAAGATAAAGTCAACATTATCCCCGTTATTGCGAAGGCTGACACGCTAACCGTGGAGGAGTGTCAAGAATTCAAAAAGGCCATTCTGAGCGAACTTAGCGCCCGTAAAATCCATACTTTTGAATTTTTTGATCCTCCTGAATGCAATGGTAAGCAGATATTGTTTTGCTATTGTACAAAACCTGTCTTCACCATTATTTTCTCATCATAGTTTGGGCTTTCTAATTTATTTAATGTAGGTTTTCGTTTGTTGACTTGATAATCATTGAACATTATCATCTTACACACGGCAATATTGTTCTATACAATGAAACAGACCGCATCGCTCAGAGACTGAATACTTGTTTCGTCGTAGGTGACAGGGATTGAGGCCGTGGACTGCGTTGCTTACTCCCAACGTCAATTGCGAGTGGCAGCGATTCACATCCTTAGCGTAGAATCACTTCAAGTGTCTGACACCCGTATGTACTCTCAAATCCGAGCGTAGTGCTAACATCTCTACCCACCTCCTCGCTAAATTCGGGCAAAACCGGGATATCCGTTTTTGAATTCTGATTTGGAAATGTTAGTGATTGCTCAGGTACAATGTAGTGATAAGCGGAAGACATCGTTCGACCATAGGGTCCCTTGATGTACGTGCCGTTGCCTGCAGTTAACTGGCCACCCATATTCACACTCTAAGGGACGTGATTTCGGAAGTGCCACTCATAGCGTTATGGAAACATGACATTCGGCAACTGGTCTCTCCTCACCCATTCAAACACTACTCTCAGAAATTTAACAAACTTAACTACAGATAGATTCATAATCGGTAAGGCCAACTCTTTACCTCTAACAGGCCTACTCTGTGATGGTACAAGCCACCTGCCAAGAGGCGTTTTGCCAAATCGAACATCATTATGACCGCTTTCAAAACTGACTTTACTAACCGTCGAAAATTCGCTACAGTTGGCATCAGTAATATTCAGGTGTAGCTACACATAAACACGGCAACGAACCTCACCTTAATATCAGAGCCTATCCTGGAAACTTATCAGCACACCGACGATAAAGCTTCCCACCAAGACGGCACCTTACTGATGAACTAAAATGTGTGACCTCATACCGGCGCTAAATTTGAACGGACGTGTTACCTGACAAGCCAGCCTAGTCGGAATTCGTTTTGTCTGCAATAAGACGATGATCTCGAACTGACCGAAAGTCTGCTGAACGAGCTTTACTGAAACGTTCTTTCCATCGATCTGTATGCAGTCCTGAGCGATTATCTGTACTCTTTTTCTCTCCCGACGACTTCTCCCTCAAACCGAATGGCGGTTGATAACCACGGATACCATGGAGACAGATGCCACAGGTGATTTAAATGACATCATCGAGATGGGAGCTGGTCAGCCGTCCATTCAATCGAATTGCTGGCCGTCGATTTCACATCCTTCGGAAGAGGCGCATGTTCTTCAAGGTTTTCGTGATACACGTAGGCTTCCTTATTGATAGCAGCCGTCGGTGGTCCCTTTCGTGTAACGTGAAGGCTCTCATGGACATGCTACCTCTGTTAATCATCCCTTTCACTCTGTTTGCATCTGGGACTTGTCGGCCGTTATTACACACTCCTGCTCGACATGCTGCGCACTCGATGATTCATAAATCACCTTGTTGCCAGGTCTGGCATTTGAGTACCCAACAGCTTTTGACAAGGTGAACCCAAAGCTGCGCCCCAACAGCTTGCAAACGTACTATGACTTGAACCTGGAGATTTTGATCTCTTTTGATGCTCCGGGTCATGGAATCGGTATTGTGATATCCTATGTGTTTTTGGACGGATCGCAGAGGACTGACGAGTAGGCTGCACCTTTCTTGGCGACAGCTGGGTGGAACTGTGATCGTCTTAGAACAAGAAGTGTCCGGCATCTCTGCCATAAGGAAATTCTGCAAAATTCTGTTTACTCATCAATTCACACTACTGACGGACCATAAAGAACTTGTCGCTATCTTCGGATTTCCGAAGGAAGTCCCAGTGTATACAACCAGTCTATTGGGAAGGTGAAAAATCGTTCTCCTTGACTTTCTCTTCGACATCTATTGCACGTTAACTGACAATCAGACAGGCGGGTAGACCCTTGCCTGATCGATTCGCAGGTATACCAATCGGAAGGCGCCGTGCTCGCTGCCGTACTTGTCGAACTCTAACTGCACCAGTTACTCGCAGAAGCCGTCCGAGCCTCTCCGGTGACTTTCACTATGGTCCGGAAAACCACTACAAACGTTCAACCGCTTCAACAGACGATGTACTCCCATCTCACGCGGTGGTCAACCACTCGCTTTCAAGCATAGCTCGGGTCTGTCAGCACCGTGACTCGTTGACGTATGGTAATATCCAGTGAACTGCGTGTCAAGCAAGGTAGGTTGCCAACTTCATATTGGACACTCGAGATCAATCGAATGAAGCCGTTAACCGTAAGTTTCCTATGCTGACACAACTTGGACAGTGAGTTCGAGCATTGGTGTTCGAATCGCGCGTCGGTTGCCAAGTTTCCAACGAAATCCAAGACATTCGTAGCGATATATCGCGCTTTGCTGGATTGACCAAGAAATAGACGTCGACGCCTACTGGAATTAACCGGAGGGTGGACGACGAACGGATTCTGAAACAGATGCTCTACAGACAGCTAAAAGCAGATAAGCTAAACACTGGCTCTCATAAACTGCGATTTCTGGATTTTATCCACAGAAACCATTTGTGTTATAGCGTCAGTGTTAGATCATGGGTGGAAGATCATCCGAAGGAGTACGATCTTGACGGGCGTTCGAAGTCCCAATGATCGGCGGTTGCGCGACTGTAACTTCGGACGCGCGGTACGCAAACGAAGTATAGATGCTCTAGGTCGTAGTGTCGTGAGTGTATGACCGCTTGACGAATGCGGCTGCGAATACACTGACCATCTCGGTTCTGTAGGCCATCAACCTACTCATAACACGTCAAATTAAGGGACGACGAGTACATTAAGGCACAAGTAGGTTATGTCTGTTATATCTGATTTTCGTTCGTATGAACTAGCGACTCTCGTCGTTTGGTAAATCACATGCCCTCCTTTTCAGAATCCTGGGTCGTAGTGGCTTTCTGGCCGTTCTTTTCGTCAACTTTGTTAGTGTATTGTGTGCTGAAGGCTTTGCTTTCTTCTTATTCTAAGTCTAGAACTTTGTGCTTTTTCTAATTCTGTGTCTAATGCACTAATATGTACTCTTATGTTGAAATACTTCCTGTCTATATTTTCAGTATCTTTCTTCTCAGCTTACGTCGTACCGTTGAAATCTGTTTTTGTTTTCAGGAGATGAGGGTTTAATTTCTCATACTCGGTCGTTATCTGATTAACCAGAATTGGCTGGTTAGGCCACAGAGGTCTCATAGACCGCTTTGTTTTTCTTTGGGTTTATACAGGATACGAGGTTTGTGATTGGAACCGTAAGTAGCGTAGCGTAAGCCTCTTGCGACATTTATGTTTAGGCGTTCTTTGACTTTGGCCACTATATCAGGCTAATCCGGAAATGGATGTTGCCAACCAGGTGCACACATTCGTATACAAGTGTCTAGCACTTTTAATCCGAATTTACCCTTCATATATGGTGTTAACGGTCTGGAGATGTTACAAACAGCAGTATTGAAGAGACAACACTACATATTTAAAACTGGAGGTAGTAAGTTTGTATGTGCCGTGTACTACATCTTGGTACTTGCCTTATTTGCTTCTGATGATGTATGATTTGCTTATTTCATATTTTTGGTTTATTTTTTCGGTTGCATGTATTGCATTTTTTCATTCCCGATCGAGCGCTTTAGTAAAAATTACAGGTCGGAGTTTCCAATCACATTAGTATTATTAGTTTCGTTTTCAGTCTTTCCACAATGAGGTGTATTCTACCCTGCATTTTATGATTTCATCACTTTTGTTCTTTTTCTTTACAACAGATCTTTCTTAACAGATCTTAATCCGAGTGTTTTAGCCTTATGGACTTCGGCCGTTATAATAACATGCCATGTCTTTCCCTGCATCTCAGCAACAGATACAGCGATATTGATTTAAAGCAGTGTTGCCTTGCTTTCTTATTGGTTTAGCTGTCTTTCGGTTCTTTGTTTTCACCACACACAGACCGAGGCAATGAAGAAGAACTGACAAAAATTCGACGTTTGCGCGATCGTGCACCGTTTGCTGTTGTTGGGGCAAACACCTATGTAACTGCGGAAAACGGTACTCGTGTTCGAGCCCGATCCTATTCGTGGGGCGTGGTTGAGGTTGACAATATGGAGCACAACGATTTCGCTGCTCTACGGTACCTACTGCTTACCGCGTTTATGCAAGTAAGTTCCGAAACGTTTTATTCCTCTAACATTTTGTCTTTAATGGTCTTATTCGACAGTCTTCCATGTCTGCAGACTATAATGTGTTAGGTCCATAATGTGCTTTTCATTGATATAACTTATATTATCAATCCGATTTTTACTGATTAGGCATTTTTTAAGAAATTATCCTATACATTGGTGAATCGATTCCTGTTGCAGGCACGAATTTAAATTTTCTTTGTCAGTACCGTTCTACCATCAACAGTACAACTGTTGTGCAGAAGGTCAACTGCAATGTGGAGACAAAATATAAAAGTAACGGTTGACTTGTTATTGATCACAACAATGTATGCGACACCGTATCCTATTGTGTCGCATAAACCCGTTTCAACATAAGATTTTCGACCAAATTGAATGGTATGCTGTCGGATGCAGTCAACCGTTAGGTGATCGAGGTGTTCTTTTTCGAGGATATCTTTTGTATCTCGTCCATATCCCTATTCGGAAGAGATCAGCGCTTTAGCTTTGAAATAATTCTTCATATTGTTCACAAGCCCGTGCTTCACTGTGTAAACGCTCCTCGTTGGCCCATCCGTCACGTTTTCATCCGACTAGACCGACGCTATAAACAACGTGGCTTTCGGGTTCTCCGCATCATGCACGTTTGAAGACCATATTCAAGTTACAAAAGATGCAAAACTAAGACAGCCAGTGAACGTTGATGCCGTCGGCGCTTTACGTCTTATGAGTGCTCAATATATTTTGACCGAGTTTTATCAGAACTTGGACCTTCAGATGGTGCACTTCTGAAACGTCAGTTTGCGTTCACTCAATCACTGAACGGTTAGAAAAAAGTTCATCGAGTTAGTTCGGTGTGCCGACGTTATTGTCTTTTCTATGGATATTCTTGATTATACCTGCTTTATGCGACATCGACGTTGTCGAGATGTGTTTATCCTAGAGCTCTGACAGTCTAAGTTGCCATAGCATTGACGTCTCCGTTTCGCCATCGTGTAATATCATCATTGGTAATCTCATAAAATAATTTCCACTCTGATGGCTACTGTGCATCTGTTGCCCAGACCCAAAAAATATCCAATAAAGGTTGATGATGGAAAATGTTTCATTGCATCAGCCTGGTGTATAAACTTTGTCCCAGCCAGTCATATCTCCATTTCTATTATTTCCATCCGAAGGAATTGCGTGATGTCACGCACCGAGTACACTACGAGAACTACCGGACCGCTAAGCTGTCTGGGATCGCCCAGGACAGTCACTTCCAAACTCGGGATGGCAAAGACCCCATGGCTTTGATGGAAGCAGAAAAGAAGGAGCACGAAGTGAGGATGCGCAAAATGGAATCTGAAATGGAGGCGGTGTTCGAACAAAAGGTATCCCTTTTAAAGTCTTCGTCCTGCATACATTTGTTTTCCTAATTTTTCACTGAGCCCGCTTATACGTTACTGTCTGCATGTTAGATGTCCACATGCGACCGCTTTTGTTTCAAAATATGAGCAAGTTAGATTGTCCTGATCAATAGAACATAGAACAATGATTAATGCACTTTGTCTGGTCCTTCTCTCTTGCCCCCTTAACCTGCTTATCTGAAACGTTATCCACGCTGTAAGTTATACTCATTGTGATTATTGACTGGTATAAATGAGAGTACATATTGTTGGTGTGACAAATGGACAGGAAGGTTGCTGATTATAGAAAATAGTCCTTCCTGTTCAATTTTGTCATGGACGACATTCTGGAGGGTGCGCTTCAAGAGCCCAATGGGCTTGGTGTTGAGCTTCTTCCTGGCGCTAGATTGACCGATCTGGAGTACGCGGACGACATTATCTTACTTAGCCCCTCTGCCGGAAACGTGCAGACCATGCTGGACAGGTTGAGCGACCGAGCTGGTTTGTATGGAATGCGCTTTGCACCTTCAAAGTGCAAAGTGTTGCTTCAAGACTGGGGCACTTCAACTCCTACTTTCTTCATTGCAGGTAATCCGCTTGAGACTGTGGACAGTTTCACATACTTGGGTAGCACTATCTCGTCAGCCTGTAACATTGCTGATGAGATATCAGCGAGGATCGCAAAGCCACGAGTTGCCTTTGCCAAACTGCGTCATCTGTGGCGTCGAAAAGAAGTCCGGTTGTCGCTGAAAGGAAGGGTATACAATGCCTGTGTGCGTTCCATTTTGCTTTATGGTTCGCAAACGTGGCCTGTTCACAAAGAAGACATCAACAGGCATGCTGTGGTTGACCATCGTTTTCCTCGCGAATTGGCCCATATTAAGCGGACTGATCGCGTGAGCGATGTGGCAGTTCGCCGGCTCGTATTCCGGAACACTCGGGATGCGCGATCAGTTGGTCAACTAATTACGTTGCACAGCTTGCGATGGTTAGGTCACGTACTCCGTATGTCATCTGATCGTTTACCGTACCGGGCATTATATGCTGAGGCCACCAACAGTTGGGTAAAACCACGTGGTGGTCAACCAACAACGTGGTCACAAAATACGAAGACCTTGACTGCTCCATTGAGCAACGTGGGTAGGTGTCGCCTGCCTGGCTGGGGTCCTCACGATCATTCAAACCGCTGGTTAGAGACGCTATCCGAGATGGCGATGTGTCGCAGTTAATGGCGTACCTGTATCCATTCCATTTCCGCTTCTTCCTCTTAGTCTTTTCTCAATAATTTTCACCCTTCTTAGTAACGTTTTCTTCTAGGATATTCCACGTCACTGTTGAGGTGAGCGGTGGCCCGAGCCACAGTACCTTTTGGTCAGGCTCATGGCTGTTATGATGATGATGATGAGTCAAGCAACACTGAAGTCTCGTTTGTACGTTGTTCTCATTCAGCCGTTAGCGACCAATAGTACGGAGCCCAAATTGTATTGGAGTCTTCTGTTTAACTCGTTTTTCTCCTAAATCCAGTCACGTGCCCCTATACTCTCGCCGCGACTCGTCCATATTTTTGGCTAGCATTTGCGTATCCTTACAGCTATCGAAGATGCTGGTGTTCATTTTGCAGAAGTGACTGACCGGCCCATCGAAATCTGCAAGGTATTTCTACTCCTTAGGCATCATGACATCTCTAGTATGCTTTGGTGTGATCATTCTCTCGGTATTCTACTCACTCAACATCACCCCCGATTAACTTTCTCATGGATGACAGGCAAATACATGAATATCCGTCAGGGGAAAATTAAGTACTTGCTCATAACTTTGTGTTTCTCTTGATCCATTTATCAGCAATTAAGTAATGTTGATTCGGAGTTGATCGGTAACACGTAGTCTACAGTACCACGTTCCAGATCAGTGGAACTAATAGAGAACGCCAGATTACTAAGTGAAGTCAATAACCGAACTCGTCCAAGTACCAAAAGTTGGAGACAGCTATGTAGACAATGGTTTACTACGGCACTAAGTGAGTAAACAATAAACGAGAAAATGTAGTCGGTCTCAGTTGTAATCCCCCGTAGAAACCTCAACTGTACAAAACCAGTAAACCCCTTAACTCATGGTCTCAAGTGAATATCCAAGTGTGTAACAAACGCAGTTCAAAATAATGCCATATTCGTTCCGAAAGCTGTGTCAATATATAAGATGGACGGTGTGCTAGGGGTAATGTGGCCATTACACCAATAGTAAACAAAGCCGAGGCGAGTTTAACAAAGTACAGCCTGCTTAGTGGATAAGAGAACGGTTTAGTTGGCCGATAGGAAACAGAAGATGAACTTAGACGTCACCGAACTATCAAAAACTAGTCTTCTTGCAGCCAGTAGGAAAATGCAACCGATTCACCAGAACAATAATGAACAGAAAGTCGCCGTTTTTGATGGAACCGATGACGACGTTGGGTATAAGTAGTAAAACAGACGAATTAACGCGAATTACATAGCATAAAGGAAATTATTCAATAAAGAGGCTGTCATCTCGTTTAGCCCCATACAACGAGATGACAGCGTTTGTGGGACGTATGGCAAAAGAGGCAGGGAACGGATAATTTGTGAGGTATGAAATGAAAGATGGAATCGGCCACAGTTTGAACCTAACTAGTCACGGGGTTCAAGTCGACAACCTGTGATCAGACAGGCCTGGCACGCTTCAGCAACTCAACATCTTGTCAACAAACAATCACAGCTGCCTCTAACAAGTCAATGGCGGGCGAGCTGTGTGTCCGACAGATCTCTATGTAATTGAGACACTTAACCTATTCGATTGGTTGGCACTTGCTGAATATTCGTCTTTGATAGTCATTGCTTGTGTTCACTTTTCCTTGTGTGCTGAAATCGTCACGTGATCAAAAGGACTGTATGACAACTGACTCGTATTGATGGCTGTGCGTGTACATCTTTGCATCTAACCCTAAGTCGTCGTAGATTTTTGTACAACCTAACCGTCTGACTCGTAACGCCTGATCTACCGTACCAAATTCTGTCAAGCTTCCTGTTTACTGTTGCAAGCCGATCGACATTTGGCTTCGTGAACCGCTGTCGTGCATTCACTGTCGCATCTCCCAGTTCTCCATGTTTTTATAATTGCTGGAATTGGGGGCGTGCCTAGTTTAAGCATCCTATATTCTGTACCTACAACTAAAAATGGTTGTTTCTATACTTAGAAATTCAGCACTGTGGTGCAGGCATCTTGATGCTGAATGTTTGGGTTTAGGATGTAGCTATTTTTAGTAGTTAGGTTTCTTCCTCTCTCTCTATTCTTCCGTCTTCCAGTTAATTGTTTGCTTTTTTCTTCATGATTGTGTGATAGTGAGGCATCAGTGAGAAAAACTGATGTATTGCTGTCTATCACAATGATATTCTTTATCTATACGCAGTGTGCCGGAAAGCACCAACTTTCATTAGTAGTCTGCCGATCAGATTGAGTGACTTTCCAGCGGAAGTGCGCGCGAACGATCGTCTCCTAGGGACACCTTACTACACCGTTCACGACACCCCACTGAGGGCAAATTACCATAGCAAAATCGTTAATGAATGATGTCCCTAAGTCCACTTTGTTCACTGGTTCAACCAATACGGCGAAAGTCTGAATTGCAATGGTTGACGGTATCCCATCCTCACCACCATCATCATAGAAAGCAATACGTCAGTGGTTCTCGCTGGTGCTTAACCCTCACATAGCCATGAAGAAGAAGGTAAGCCCTAAACATGGAGAAAAATGGAAGGGGAGGGAGCCGACCTAACTACTAAAAATAACCACATCTGGATTCATACACTTAACTTGCAAACAAACAACTGAGCTTTAAGTGAAAGTAAGGCGTCATCAACAAGACAGCTTTCATTGCCACGCGTCATTAAATGCACTCACTTCACAGACAACTCGGCCAAACAACGACAACATTCACGCCACTGAGCTCGGTTAGCCGCCATCTCACCTAAAGTTTCAAGCCACCGACTCTGTGAGTCGCGAGGGTTCCAGCCCGGAAGATGAATCCGATCTACAGCGACCAACCCCTTCGTGAACGATTTCATTTGTCTACGTTAGGTCATCATCTATCCACTTCGCACCATACGCCAGTCGGCCGCAGCGTCGGGGAACAGTGCTCGATGTGGCAGACGACTATCTGGCATCCTTAGTATATGACCTAACCATCTAAGTCTGTGTAAGTGTAAGGACT
>JTDE01003857.1:27249-39428 GCA_014338405.1 Paragonimus skrjabini miyazakii | reverse complement strand
AACAATCAACAATTGGGTTTACACAAAACAAGGACTGTTATCAGTTCCAGGGCAGACAAACTGCATGAGTCAACAGTTTATGCACACACAGGACCGGACGGCGAGTATTGATTAGCATAGCTTCGGAGGAAGCAAGCAACTTCGGATTCCGATTACGCAACAACACGTGAAACGAATTGGCGGGGTCAACAACGTGACCTGTGTCAAGGGAACGCAGTGTTTTAAATTGGTATAAAAATGTTAAAACACCGTCGACATAATGTTTGTAAAACAGGGAATGGTAAATGCACTTCCAAGATAAATACGACCTAATGTGAAACCCAGTGGACTCTCCATTAATACACTGTCAATTTGCATCCATCAACCTCAAATTGAATATCCTGTGTTCACGTAAGAATTAAGCCGTTAAGGTTGTCAACGGGAATACATGGGGAAAAACTATCACACAACATAAAGCTATATAAACATTCATCACTGGAGTGTGAAGTGCTAGAAAAAATCTTTCCTGGAACGGGAGCTGTAGGTTTTGTGGATGGGATCAAAAAGCCAAACCAGCCACCGAGCAGGTTTGTGGTATGCTGAATCGTGCTCAGCAAGTATAGATCTCAACAGTTGTGTATATTTTAGATGATCTTTCCCACTGTTGGTGTTCTTGCCCCAATCGGCTTCAATTGTGTACACTCCTATGCGTTTATGTAGCCATGCAACAAAAGAGTCTGAAGTTTCTTCAGCATTTTTCCCCATGGGTTCCTGTAAAATTTTGCTCATCTACGAAAATGGTGCCCATTCTGACCACATAATCACCATTATTCAAGGTTATAATCCTGGCGCCTTTGTCTGATTCGGGGAAATCGCATCCTACACCTATTTCAGTTGTTTGTTGACCTCACAGTGTTCTAAGAGAAAACACTAACGTTGGTGAATGAGTGACGGATGTGAAACATTGACCATTTTTCAGTACGAAACTGATCTGCAGCTTCTGGTTTAGTAAGATACGACCTCTTTAGCTTGCTATATAGATTTTAAAGCTAAACTTGATTGATTAATCTACAGACTTCTTTCGGCTGATTTCCATACCTCGGTTTCGGAGGAAATACTCCCGGCTGTACGCACGTAAATTGAATGCTCCGCAAGTGTTGGGCGTGTTTCAGAGCATCAGTTAGGAAGAATTTTGTTGGTGGTACCAGCCAACGGACACAAGGTTGATGTGCCTTGGCTACGGTTTACCCGATGGTATCTGCGGTAAAATTTTCAAACCTTGTGCAACATACAAGAGCATAGTCGCTAAGCATAGCCACAGAGTCTTGCCAAGTCTCGTTAAACTTACTAAATTCTTCGGGTACAGTCTCGATGTGTGGAGCTACCGGTTGATCGTGAAACACGTAAACGCAACAGATTACTTGGTTAACCCCGTTACTTAGTTTATGGTCTTACTATACTGTAACATCCGCGATGTTAGCGTTTCTTCCGGAGCGATTTTGATCACGCGCAATATATGAGCTTCTTGTTGATAGAGGACGTTGACACAATCCACGCCTTTGATGTAGAATTGAAACTGTTCACTTCATCCGGCTAGTACCCATGTAACGTTTGTTCATTCACTGCTGTATCGCCGCACGTCGAGCCCGTGCAGCCAAATGTTCTGCGTGATCTATTGATAAGAGCTAACAAAATGCTTACATCCCACATATTTGTGTTAAAGGAAGTAACTACGTGGTTTATCAACTAACTGTTGTTTTCATCAATTGTCTTCCAGGGGGTTGTTTCAGCTGTGGCATCACCTTCCAGAGGTGACACTATGTACACCATTTCGTCTGCTTCTGGTTGCAATTTATCAACTCTTCTCCTCTGTTACTAGGTGCTGTTCGTCTCACTGCATTCACAAGTGTCATCTCTACGTAATGTTATCGTCTTATTTTTCCTGCTTACTCCAGTAATGATCGCAATGCCAAAGGCTCTGGTAAATGTTGAATATTTAACTTAGAGGCAAGTCACTGAAAGTGTACTGGTTCATTGCACCGTGTTTTTGATGTACCACAACACAATTGTACAAAGCCACAAGAACTACTATAGTGGGCTAAAAGTTAAATACCTCAACAATTAGATTGTAGTGACTTATTCGTCCACGCATTCCCTTTCCGGTAAATGATGGAGGCACTCGTTTCTCGCCTAGTCCGCCACAGTTGCTATTGATCAACCTCTGTGTTACCAGATGTTCAGTGATCATTCTCGCTCTTGGCTTATGGTCCTACGCAGGTGGACGCAGTTTTATAAAATCGCACTATGCAACAGCACAGCGGTACACACTCCGTAGCATAAAATAGTGCTAGTAATTATGGAAACTAAACTGATTAACTATTGAGTTCTATTTTTCCCCCAGGTCCAAGAGAAAAATCAGAAACTGCGTGAGTTCGAATCTGACCTGACGCGCCGTGCAGACCAAATGCGTGAACAGCTACACACGCAGGAACAGGAACTGGAAACGGCCCGACGAGCGTTTGAACATGAGCGTGCCGCGTGGGAAGAGGCTTGGCGGGAGTGGGATATTAGTGGGGATCTCGGCATGAACGGAGCTGCACTCGGCTTGGGCGAACGTGTAATGAATGAAGTTATTAAAGAACGCGCGAAAACGGAGAAAAAACGCAAAGGCCTGTTTTAGGCTTTTCGGTTATTTCAGAAGGTTTTAAGCCCCCTCACAAACTGTCGCAGACGCTTCATCCTCTTTCTGTTTACTATGATTTGTCGATCTCCCCATGACTTCGTCGTGTAGAATATTTCAAAAATTGGAGTGTACCCGCAAAAGCTAAGTCAGACCGCCCATTCTGCATTTATACCCACTAGGCAATCGTTTTGATACTCGTTTTGTAGATTTTTCCACCCAACCTGGCTGCATTTTCGAAAAGGACGTTTTTATCTGTTTCTCTTTTTATTCGACATGCATTTTATCTACGTTATTTCTCTTTTGTTGTTTTAATGCTTTTGTATGTTGTCCTATTTGCATTTTATTTTGCCTCCCGGCACTTTCTCGCTCAGTTTTATCAGATAGCGTGTTATGCTATTTGGTGTCCGTCTGGTGGTCAAAGCCTGTTTTGCTTTATTTTCGGGTTTTTTCGGTTTCCTTGTTTTTCCCCAGCCTATCCGCTATCCAGTCGATTGTTAGCTATAATACAATGCAATCTGTTCTTGATCGTTCAACATTTTCTTTCGTTGCGAATATTCGAATGAGCAACTTGGATTGTTGTTGATCAGAGGGAAAACCTTAGCAGCGGTTAATTCAATTGCACTTAGTGACACCGAGGGTTGATCTGCGCCTCTCAACAAAACTACGCGTTAATTTTTCTTGTTGAATATCCGTAGGTATCATTTTCCGCAAGCCGCATTCGCAAAATTGTTGAGCCATGCAGTGGAACCAGATCATGTGGACGACGGGACCCGAATGGTCAGTTACTGCGTTCCAGACGGTCCTCCGTCGGAAGCAGAAGTGACCATGGAGTTCAAGTTAGTGAAGCGTAATAAGACTCCTGTTTAAGACCTCCTTCTCTTTTCAAGGATGGTGGGGAGAGGTTGATATCTGAAGTGACAAAATCCCTCCAAACGATTTGGGGGAACTAAAGGGGTACCTCGCGATTGGTGCTTATCAACAGTAATTCCCATTTTCAAATGGGGGCCCGAAGTCAATGTGACAACCACAGGGGCATCAGTTTGGTGTCTATTGCGTCCAGTTTGCTTACTGGCCTCATTTTACGTCGATTCACTAAGCCCATAGAAAGATACACGAAGAACAGGCAGGATTCTGATCTGGTCAAGGTTGCGTTGATCTTATTTTTAACTTGCGAAGAATCTTGGAACATCAACACTCTTATAGACAGCCAACGATCGTGGTCTTTGTAAATTTAAAGGACGGCTTCGATTCAGTTGCTCGTAACGTTCTCTAGAACTGTCCTACGCAAGGGAGTACCATGAAAATACGTGAATCTGTTGAGATCACTATGTGCTCACTCTGCAAGCAGAGTGAGCGTTTATGGTCAACTGTCTCGGGCGTTCATCACTTCTAGTGGTGTTCGCCAAGGATTTCCGATTTCCCCCTTCTTGTTCAATTTTGTCGTGGACGACAATTCTGGTGAACGCGCAATGGGAGTCTAGTGATCTCGATGTTGAGCTTCTTCCTGGCACCAGATTGACCGATCTGGAGTACGCGGACAACATTGTCTTACTTAGCCCCTTTGCCGAAGACATGCTGAACAAGGTGAGTGACCGGACTGGTTTGTATGGCATGCGCTTCGCACCTTCAAAGTGCAAAGTGCTGCTTCAAGACTGGGGCATTTTCACTCTCATTTTCTTTATTGTAGGTAATCCGCCTGAGACTGTGGATAGTTTCACATACTTGGGTAGCACTATCTCGTCAGCTTGTAATATTGTATGCATGGTATTTGAATCACTCACTCTGTCCGTCTATTACCAGCCCGCACACATCCCCCTTATTACATTACACATCTCGTTTCTTAGTGGATTGAGAAGTGAAAGAGTTTCAAATATTCACAAATGTTAGACACATTCGTAGAACCGAACTGTGATTGCTGACTAAACAAACCCTACTATTTTACCTGTATGTACCCATTCGTTTATTCATCTTGTTATCATCTCAGGTAAGTAATTGACAAGAACGAACGAAATGTTGACCTAATTCAAGTCTCATTTCTTCAACGAATTGTGCCTTTTGCTTGTCCTTACAGGAGTAGTGTCGTGCAGTGACTGTAAACGTCTATTTTAAACCCGGTTGAACTTTCTACTGTCGGTGACGCCGATTTTGATGTAAACGGATTTTTCAATAAGTAGAAATGTCGGGACGGACACAGAATATTTGAATGCACGATAAGCTACACGTATCTTTTCAAATCCGTCTCACGATCACTCTTCGATTTTGTGTAACGACGTATTGCTTAGTGAATCGCTGACGTTAATCTGTTATGTCGGTTCGTTTGCCCACACAGTAACATACAATATTGGTCCACTGTGAAAGGATGAAGGGTCACGGATAATAAGCAAGAGAGAGGACACTAATAGGATCTGTCTGATACCTCAACACGAACATCCGGCATCGAGGTGCCTACACCCTCCAAGTTAACAGCAAAGAGAATTAGCATTTGCAATGCAGCGGATGTCCTCACTATCATGTATTTTAATTAGGTTGTCAGCTGATTCAGCCGTGTTCTGAATGGTCAATGTTTATGATCGGTAAACACACAAAGAACCCGTAGTCTGCAGAGGAAAATATACATCACACGTTAAGTATATGATATTTTTCACGCACATTTCCCCCAGACAACCGGGATTACGGGCCCAATTCAACACACGCTGTGCATCATTCCTCGCCTGCTTGGTGACGAGTAAATTCGTCTGAAATTAGTGCTGTTGAAGTGTTTGATACCTGCAATATCAGATGAAAATGCTCGAGAGAATTCTTTTTCTCATGATGGTATTCAGCTCAGCAGGGACAATTACTGCTAAATTGCCGAGAACATTTCACTCCGCAGCTTCAATTTTTTACTGTATGTTCATGGACCTAAGCTATCCTAACAGTCAGCAGTGCACCAGCACCCACAAAGCCGTCAAGTAACACTTCATTCCTCTGCTGCTGTAGTGGCACCTAACGCGCCTTCGCAATGGAAAGCCTGCATGGGAACATTACGCACCACAATCGTGGTAACCTGAGACACCTGTTTTCAGTAAGCAAATCAAAGACGGGAACTACTAAAATCCCTCACAACAACATTTCGCGTGCCTAGGAGTATTGGTGTTGGTTGAACTATACCTCTTTCTCGGTGATCAGTACTCCGTTTATGGCAGCTCATTTTCCTGCATTGGTCGCGACAATGCGTCGGGCACCTCATTGTTTCTGTAACTGGCATGTCCACTGGTGAAGTTGAACTCTTGTAGTCGAAGTATCCAGCACGCCACTCGTCCGCGTGGTTCCTTTGTCGTCTTCAGTCAGATAAGGGAGTTTGTAATACGTTTCACTATAGAAGGTGGTCGCCTTCAGGTAGGTGCATCATTTTTCTAGCATCTGCACGATGATTACGTTTGCCTTCTTCATGATGGCATTTCTCATTGCTCAACTTTGGGGTGGCTGCGTCTATACTGCTCGTAGCCTTTCTGTCTGTTCCAACATCGTATCTGAGAATATAACGATTTCATCTCCGTATACGGTCACTCTTCCCTGATCTTCCAGAATGTAAAGCAATAGGCATCTGAAAGTGGTGGGAACATTGCACACACAAAAACCAACAAGCAAGCTGGGAAATTCGTCCCGTTGTTCGTACACGCGAAACCGGTACTCGCTCTGTCTTTTTGTGCCATCGGTAGCTGCCATTAGCTAGAACGCAGGTCTGTGAGAGATATTATTTCAGCTTCATATAAATGCACAAAATCCGTATCATTTGGAGCATCAGAAACACATCTTTGGTTGTCATTCGGTTCAGTTATCTGAAATTGACACAAAATCGGTGGGCCCCATCCGACTTTCTAGCCGGTGACGAGAATAGGCTGCTCGTCCGTCGAATTACTCTCTTCCCTGGCATCGCCTTTAATTGTAATTCCATTTATGGAATCAACTTGAGTAGTATCCTCCTATATACCGGTCTGTATTCCGCGTTTGACTGCAGGTCTATCGGATATTCGATCCATGTACGCAAGCCGTAATGCCCTTCCACCTTAGCGAATAGATGAGCGAACTCATCAACACACTGCTTAGTGACAAGAAAATGCTCCGCCATTCTGACTTGCAGCTTCCTCGCCGTCACTCCAATGTAGGTGGAACTGCACCAACATGAATATTGGTACACATGGTGCAACATGAGGGGAAGAGGTAGACAGTCCCTGATGGTCGGCGTTTGTATTTTGGTGGTGTCAAAACTGAGAACTACTTTAGCCGCATAAAAAACTCGTCTAACGGCGGAAACTAACCGACTTTTCAACAGTGAACACACATCGTCGCCCTTGAAAGGAAGTCGAGTGAACGTAGCTTCGTGTGGGTGCATTTTCACCTACATTGGAGTGACGGCGAGGCAGCTGCAAGTCAGGATGGCGGAGCATTTGCGTTAGTTGGTTTGCAACCGCGACAACCAACCCGTTGGAATCTGTGCGAATGAGGCCAAAGGTCATTTACACAAGACACCAGCTTCGTGGACTGCGCGTCATGTGCTCGAGACAAATCACGAGACTGGCAATCCATCGGCATTCTCAGTCATTTTTATGCACCGGAATAAACGCTTACTTCAATTTACCGAGGCAAATGCTGCTACACGTCTGAGGCCACCATTGTGTGTGCAAAATGAACTGTTTATTAAATTAAAACTACCTTGGTAGTGTTAGTGAATTTCTTCTTCTTTTCCTCATACCTGGACAGAACATTCTCCGTAAGTCACAATTTTATTCATATTTTGTAATTTTCATTTCTGCAGTATGTACTTGATAAGATGCAGCGAAATCCGTTCGAACAAAGATCGTGCAATATACCATTTCGTGGAAAGCTTGCTTCATATATTTGGATGTTGAAGTAACGGAGAAAAATACAAGAACAAACATTGGAGTGCACTCTGGCATGAAGTGGTGTTTTGCTTTGTATATGAACTATGCATTGGCAACCGTAGCAACCCCGATATCCTTGGATCAATGTTATGTCCACAAGCGTGTGTGTATGTTTGTTGTTGTGTTGAAGGGTATACTCTGTGTTGATTTTCCGGTGAAACAGTCCTTGTGCCATCCGCGTTCTTGGCTCACAGCAGCAGCACTGTGGCGTAACCTGTTGCCGCTTATTTCAAATTCAACATCCGAAGTTCTCAATACCTGTAACGTAATCCCTCCGGCCGCAATCCAGTTACTGGACTTGACGGGCAACCCATGTACTTTGTTTGTAACTGACGTCCCGGCCTCCGTATCTACAACTGCAATTCTTTGCTTTCTCTCTTCCTTAACAGACAATTCCTCTTTTACTGAGAAACGCCTCTACGATCAATCGGTATCATAGAAAAACAAGAAGAATGTATGTTAGGGCAATGATGGGCAGTGTCGCACCCCCGCAACAGACAGAGCAACATTTACGGCGGAGTTGCTCACATGCTCATCTAACTTGGCGTTTTCTTTGTTTCACATTCGTCTCCAAACCTACCATACTTTCGTCAGTTGCTTCACTTTCTTCTCGAGCTCCCTGACTTCTAGCCGTCCGACTTCCGTCCGTACGGGTAGCCGCTGAGCAATTCCGACCAGTCGTTCGATATCCATTATTCCACAACACTGCCATCCGAACCTTCTGCAGTTCCGGCGGCAACCTCTGGATGAATCGCACTCTCATCAGTTTAACCCTCATTTTCTCGTCCACTTCTGGCGGGCCCAAATTCAACTACCATGCTAGGCGTTGATAGTAAACCAGGAGTCATGATTGTCGCAAAACCCGGCGCTGTAGACACAGTCCATTCCACGCTGCCATTCTTGTTCCTTATTAGACTCGGGAATCCTTGCCACTTTTGTTTCTGGTCTGTTTACCCAAGACATAGACAGTCTTTGTCCGTCAACGTCTAGTTGTGATATGACATCTGCGTCTAAGTTAGATGATTCGGAGGTAAAGTGGATGTCATTTGTGAACTGAGAAGTAAAATCCAAATAGCGAATTCCCCTAAGTGAATACCTGATTGAACTGTGGTTGAATACGTGTGCTAAAGTTTTGTGGAGACATACGCATAAAAGGTTCGACTTTTTCTCAAATGCTCAAAGTGCTTAATGGAGAGATAAATGGATAACGATTCAACAAACCTATTATAGACTATATCAACGAGCTGAAAGTTCTTCGAAAATAATACAAGCGGCTGCGCAAAATCATCATCGTGAAACGGTACCAATAGCAAAACTAGAGATATCGGTAGAAAAAAATAACTATGGATCAGCTTGTAGGTGGTTTAACATGATGGTTCTGTCCGATCTTAGCCGTGCTTGTGTGTGTCTCGGCCTGGATATTGACTGGCCGGCCTGCTGACTAACCGGACTTGTGTGTTTGTGTCCATCGGATGGGCGATGACCGTATTCCAAAACAGTTGCTGTACAGACAACTGAAATCAAGTAAGCGAAATGTTGGTGACCAAAAGCTGAGATACCAGGATTTTATTAAGGTGATTCTTCCGCATTATAACATCGATTTTAGGTGTTGAAAAGAGTTAACGTTGAACTGGACGGTCTAGGAAAATAGGATCGGGGTGGGCATCCGCACGTCCAATGAGCAATTGCTGCGCGGCCGAGAACGGAAGTGCGCGATACGAAAGGGAAGCATCGGTGCCATAGGTCGCGATGAGATGACAATATGAAGTTGCGAGGTGTGCGGCCGCAAATCCGCTGGGTCGCCTTTGATTACTGCGTCACCAACGTACTCATAGTACACCGTCAGCCGAGAGACAAGTAGGCTATCTCGGTTATATCCATTTTTTCTTGTCCGCATCGACCAACACCTGTCGTTTGGCAGTTCATTTGCCCTCCTTTTCAGAAACATGGGTGTTTGTGGCCTTCCACCTTTCCTTTTCTTCAGGTTTGTTGGTGTACTGTATGGTAAATGGTTTGTCATTTTTCTTCCAGTCAAACCTTGAACTTTGTTCTTCCTTTACATCCTCTCTAAAGTACACTAGCATGTACTCTACACTGGACCACTTCTTGCATTACATTTGTCAATATTTTTCTTCTCAATTCGCATCTTACCGTTGCAGTCTTTTTGTGTTTATTATCCTAGAGATATGAGTTTCAGTTTCGTTCTAGCCCATCCATTGGCTAACCGGCATTGACCGACTGCACACAAAGTCCTTACTCACACGCATTCTGGTCTTATTCTTTCGGGTTTACACTAGATACGTGGTGTGCGGGAAAAGCAAGTGGAGCAATGCAAGCTACTCGTGGTGAGTTTTATGAGCAGGCATCCTTTGGCTTCGGTCACTATGAAAGGCCAATCCGAAACGGATGCTGCCAACCGTGTGCATGTATTGTTTACCATCGGGCATTCACGCCTCACGAATCACGTGTCTACATTGCCGCCGTCACGTTGACTGCTCTTGGCTCTATTTTCTTCATAGTATTCGTGTATGTATTTTTGGTTCCGTAGCTGCGGCACAAATACAACCACTACGTGCTGATTGCATTTTGTACTAAAGTTACGACAATGATAATACTGGCTAAAGCTAGCTTGATGCTAGCAAAATCTTTTTGGGCAATACTTTTCGTGGTATAACTGGAATGGGCTGAAATCGGAAGATTGATCAATGGTTGGATTGACAGCGCCGCTGTTAATAAAGCGACTACAAAGATTAATAATACCAAGAAATCAATAAAGTTGTTTAATGGACGTTGGTGCTGGGACAAAGATTGCTTTCACTTGGTCAGCTGATGGAGCAATCATGTTTGAGTCAACCTGTGGTGATTGTCACTGAACCTATTTCTCATTACTGTTGTTTTATTACATTGCTGACTATAAGTGGTACAATTGCGCTCGAGGGATAAATTACCTGCTTTGCCTAGTTCGGTTGTTATTACTATTGCGCCGAAGCTAGCTCTGGTGTTGAGCTAATTTAACTACTTCATTTCTCTATTCCTGGAACCATCACACAACAGCATAACCAAGAAAATACTGAAATTTGATTGGCCTAACTGCAATATCGAAATCTGAAGGATGCTGGAAGAGAAACTGTAAACGCTGGAGATGTTCCTCTTCATTTACATTTGCGACTAACAGATCGGCAAGATATGTAGAGAAAAAAGCAACTGTCTAGTAATTGCCTAGTTCTGCGCAAGCGCGAATGTAGTTTGCCAAACTCTTCCGTCTTCCATGTCGTGTACCAGTTCACTTCCAATTGCAGTGACATTTACATAAGCACAACAGGTCGACAACTATCCCAAGGAGTCACTGAACCCATCCCGAAGTGGTTGAAACAACAGATGACGAAATCCAACGTCATCGATTGCTAAGCCTCATGACAACAGGTCACCAAGTTGACCAATTAAACTTTGAATAAAGATGACAATAGGCTGATATTGCACGATTCATGTCCGGACAAATTTCGCTGCATCTTTATGAGTGCATACTACAGACCATTTATATATCAGTGAGAAAACGAACAAGATACCAGAGAAAGTCAATTGTCAGAGTGCACAATCATTGTTGCTACAACGGTAGTGACTATCATACAAACAGTTGTTTCTGAACACACAACACGGGTTTGAACTTCCGTATTGCAACATCTTCAGCATAGCGCAGTGTTCGCCTGTGTGACGTTGAGTAGATAACGCGAAATGCCGTTGTGGTATCACATTGGTGTTGCGTCATCAGAATATGACGTGCAATGGATGATGCAGGCTCTCTGTTTCTATGCGCCACTGTGAAGTCATGTGCTTGCGTGACCTGTTTATTGGCCCACTTCGGGATGTGCTCCATGACCCTAGTTCTCAACTGGCGCTCAGTCCTGCCTATGTATGATGCTCCGCATCTACATTGATATTCATAGATAACGTTGGATTTGGCCGACTCGGGCACCAGTTGTTTCACACAGGGTGTTGGAATCCGGAGTGTTCTGAACAGAATCACTGGGACCACTGCATTGTATGTTCTCGCGATTGAACCAACCAAACGACGGTGAATAAGTTGGCACACATCATCACCCTTAAAGGGAAGACGAAGAAATACCGGCTTTTTGGGCACTGTGTCGGGTCGAATTCCTATGTCAATGGGTTGTTTAAATCTTGTAATAAACGGTTTAGGGTAACCGTTTAGTTGTAGCGTGGTCTCTAACATGGCCATCTCTTCTTGCACAGTATCTTCAGTACAAATACGTCTGGCCCGATCAAACAAAGTACGCACCAAACTTTGTTTATAGGACCGGGGAACAAAGCTTTCAAAACGCAGGCGTTGACCTGTCCAAGTGCTATTGCGATGGACGCTTCGTTGAATCGGGCCATCTGCATTTCTTCTGATGCATATATCCAGATATGGTAGGCTGTTTTGATTCTCGCCTTCCATATTGAAATGCATGTTTGGGTGCAAGGACGTGCCAGACGTATTTGTACTGAAGATACCGTGCAAGAAGAGATGGCCATGTTAGAGACCACGCTACAACTAAACGGTTACCCTAAACCGTTTATTACAAGATTTAAAC
>JTDE01003857.1:0-19754 GCA_014338405.1 Paragonimus skrjabini miyazakii | reverse complement strand
AACGAAAGCGCGCGGTACACAAAAGAACCATCGGTGTCATAGGCAGTGGTGACATGACTATATGGCGTTGTGATGTGTGCAGCCGAGAATGCGCTGACCGTTTGGGATTAGTTGGTCACCAACGTACTCACAATGCACCGTCGGCGAAGAGACGATGAGTACGTTAGGCTCAGGTAGGTCATATCAGCATACTCATTCTACTTCTGTTAACTACTGCATCGACCAAGACTATGGTCGTTTGGTGACTAATCCGCTCCTTTTTTCAGAAACTTGGGTGTCTGTGATCTTCTACCTATTCTTTTCTTGGGTTTTGTTGGTGTATTGAATGATGAATCGTCTGTCTGATCTTTTCGTAGTTCAACTTTGAGTTTTGTTTTTCAACTTTATTCTCTCTAGAATGCATTAACATGCACTCGTACACTGAAATGCTTCTTGTATTACACATTTTTCTTCCTAGTATAGATCTTATCATTGTAGTCTCTCTCACTGTTTATTTTCCGAGAGATAAGGGTTTCCTTTTCGTGCTAGCCATTCAATTGGCTAACCAGCATTGGCCGCCTGGACACAAAGACCTCACTCACACACTTACTGGTCTTATTCCTTCGGGTGTACACCGGATACGTGGTTTTTGAGTGGAACCGCAAGTGGTTCAGCGCAAGCCACTTGGGGTGATGGTTTAAAGCGCAGGCGTCCTTTGGCTTCGGTCACTGTGACAGGCTAATCCGTTTCGGATGCCGCCAACCATGTGATGCTTCCTGTGGGGCCAGATTCTACCTTATCCGTTATTATAATCTTGTACAAGTTTTTTAAAACAGAATCTGACGTTTTCATTTATTCATCCTGTGTGGTAAATTTTTCTCAACTATTCGATAAATACCGTGAACGTTCAGGAATTTTTCAATGTTTTCAGGAAGGCTCACAAATGTACGATAAAAATTTACATTTACAACGCCAATTACACACCACAATTGAAACTGAACGCGACAGTTGCACCAAAAGTAACTTCGTACATGGATGAAACGATCATTTAGTGGATACGTTGCACACACTTAGTAGCTCCCAGGTGCCCGCAAGAGGAACGAGATGATCATTGAAAATAAGAATAAACAGGAGACCAGGTGTATACTGTACAACGTCACGACCTCCCTTGGAAGAGAAGCAAAAAAATGCACGTTTCTTATTTGCATAGTGAACGGGACTCCACTTCGGCAGCCTACGTCGTCTTCTGGATAAAACACGCATTGGGTAGTCATTCTGGGTGAGGACTTCTTGTAAAACGTCCAGTCCAGCTTGCAAAGTATTAGTGGCACACATTTTCAACGCCCTTCCCACCAGACATCGCATAAAGTCCCACTTTTGAATTAAGAGGACGAAACCGCCAAGCTGAATGTACAGACAACTCCGAATTCGTTACCTGTGTAATGTTCGTTATATTGGACTGTCTTCACTTCTTACAACACCGATATCCAGAAGACTTAGTTGGTCTAGCACCTTAGTGCAAAAAAAAACATTCACGCAGAGCAGCTCGATCGTTTGGCTTATTCACTATAATAGGCATACATACATGTGGAACCAAGCATAGAAAGCTCCCCGTCAGTTAATCAACAACCATACAAGTATCGTTTGCATCATGGAATAGGCATATTCAAGAATATCGTCCTCAGTGTCGTTGAACAAAAAAGAAATCGGACACCCCAGGTGTAAAACAGTGTAAGTATTAGAAGTTCTATATGATTGCAAAAGTAACTATTCGGGTTGGAGAAAAATACTGACTGTAACAGACCTACCAACATATCATGGATTCCTCGAGCACCGATTGTAACCGAATCCAAGGCGGACGTCGAACCACTTAGAAGAACGCCGACGTACCAACACATACCGCATAAAAAAACGTGATAAGTGAACTCGTGACCGAATGAGAAATCTGCTTTTTACTCGTGCCTGTCCTATCCCTGTTATGACGGGTTTAAGCAATGCCCGACTAGCAATCAAGTGTCATGTAATCATCACAAGGTCTCTGGTCTGTTATGTTATAAGAATAATCGCAAGTAAGTTTCATCCATGAGGTAAATCTGTAGATTTTCAAATCGGGCAAAATAGTGCCACAACAGTTGAATTCCATCCTTCGGTAGAGGGAGATTTGAACCTGGGGACTCTGCGCCATACTGTAGGCTCCGAATATAGGTTGGCATCTTAAAGGGGGTCGCTAGGGGCGTATTTACCAACGCTTTCTACCCTTATCGTCTGTAACTCAGTTCAGACCAGTGGGGCTCTCCCTCAAAATGCCCAATCCATTAGCAAGGTCAGTGAAATTGATTGATGACAAACCATATATAGACTCGCTGATGACCAATAAAATCAACAGTCACGTAGCAGTATGTGGTGTACTCTATGATTAAAACAGCAACTGAACTGAAACTGAAAGTTAACTGGCCTATGCTTTGTCCTGTGCAGACGTATAAGCGGCGCTGAACACCACCTACCTTACTGAGCGCCCAATGCTGTATAACTAGCTAAGACCGTTGAAGTTGGGAAAACTCTGTAGACCGGATTAAAGATCATGGATACTTCTTAAACAATGGTAAAATCCCCAACTATCTGTTCACTTATTGCCTTAAAGGCTGTACTGATAGCAACAGAAGTACAGATTATTGGGGAAGTACAAGTACAGTGAAGACGAGCAACCACTCGATACTACTAACACTGCTACTCAGTAGTCAGGCGGAGGCATGTAAATGGGTATCGAGGTAACCGGAGGAGAATACAAGCAGCAACATTAGAGTGTACTCTGACATAAAATGATACTTGTGTGTGGACTTGGCACTGGAAAATGTGGCGTCCCTAGATAAGTGCTACGTACAAACGAGTGTCTTTGTTTGTTATGGTGTTGAAGTATCTATCTCATCTGTTAATTTTCCGATTAAACAATCCTTGTACCATCCGCGTCCCTGGCTCAAAGGTGTTACCCCCACAACCTCAGAAAGTGACCTAAGGGTGCCGGTTGATTACTTACACACCCCCTACTCTAAAAGTGACGTTGGATCTAAAGATATCTTATACAGATCCTAAGAACAAATTATAATTTGCATGACGACGGTCGCGTCCCCTTTGACGCACTCGGTTCCACACTTTGTACAGTTGTTCATTTCTACGGGCAAAATGTGAATTCCTAAGACTATACTTCCTGCAGTACTGGAACAGTTTTTAGCGCCTCAACAAGTAGTTCAAAAGTTACACACATTGACACTAAACATTATCTCGTTCTACCGTGCAAAATTATCATGTTGACAGAACGTAGTCTATCACCTTGTCTGGACAAGCTGCTTATAGTGTGCGAATTAACTCAGACGTTTTACAACACATAGTTCTTTCCTAATTATGTGAATTATCTGTTATTTCCACCAAACACGTTCGCTGCTAGCTATACTGATGGTATTACAGTTGGAGGTTAATCTCTCAGTGATGGCACCACTTCAATGTTGCAGAGTGTCCAGTCGGAATTAGACAACTACTGTGTCTCACCAACTCACCCTTAATGTTTTTCAGTATCACCATAATCTTCACTTCGACGGCCAACTTAATTATGTTTGACATCCTTCACTAGTAAATGCTACGGCCGACAGAAGTATTCACATTTTGGTCTCACAAATGTGTTCAGTTGTTGCGAGTTTGCAATCTTCAGTCTAATTGTCTTTATTCTTGGGAAGCTTGAGAAAGGTTTCAATTTAATGAAATGGATATGTACGAGAAGATGAAGCAAGATCTTGAACCATACGGACTGCCATCTAATCTTCTGGTCCTGACTACTGTGATAGGTTGATCCGGAAAGAGATGCCGTCAACCATGCTACGAAACAAGATGATATTTACACATGGACGTTATGCACTGATCAGTATCAGCTACAAATTATGATGTCACATACAAGCCAGCTGGCACACACGCGCACGCCTACAGCTACATAGAACGAACTGATTTGTGATTAAAATAACAGTTTGGTGAGTATACGCAGTTCGGTTAAACGGCACGTCGCGCGAGTATATACCGTGTAACCCAAAGAACAGGAGGGTACTGTCACTAATACCAGTGAGGGAATGTGGCACATATTCTGGCTATAACAATCTAACAACGGTCAGGTCACCGGTTACCGACGAACTCAGATTGATATTAGAAAAACAGTGTTTATAACACGAACATTCACAAATCAAATAATTTGAAACATTCATGCGGCTAACGTGTCCTAAAACAGTTCAGAGACGAACAGCAAAACTCATACTAAGAACATTTCGCCGGTTACGTTAAATACAACCATAGATGCAAAAGTTGAAGCCTAATTAAATGGATATGAGAATCCGTCTGAATCTGACCTCCCCTGAGATGAGTGTGAATCTTACTTAGAAGGCCTGGCACTAGTAAAAGTGCAGGAAAGTGTGAGATTGTATTGTCCAAACGTTTGCGTGATTAATCACTTGACGAGGCAGTTACAAGTTTATCACTTATTTTTAATTAACGCACTACACTGTTCCATCACTGTTAGCAATGCTTAAAATGGGCTTAATGCAGTGTCGACGCTTACGTCATTTGCAGCGCAGATCAACAAACAAGATGAGCGATTCCAACCACCTACTCCAACCAAGGACCAGTTCAACTTCGCACTGGTTACAAGTTGATCACCACTAGCAGTTGGCCTCAACTACTGCATTCGAATGGACCTTCCAATCCCTTTTGAAAGACACTAGACACCAGTTACGCTCTTGTTAGACCTCAGCAACAGTACGAATTCTGTGCACGGTTATTATTTAAACTTTAGTCCATATCTTCGTGAGGTAAACGTGACTAACTTCACGTTAAGCAAGATCGAAATGTCACATCCGGACGCTCAATCACAGCTATTAGGAATAAGGCTTAAATTTCCCGATCGCCTCGAGAAGAGATTTAAAAACCGGACTGCATGAGGAGAACTTTCCAAATAGACTGAAACAGGTGAAGGTTTTGGGCAACACTGACTACTATTATGTGTTTGGGGGGTTTGGTAAAGGTCACTGATTGCACATCTAGTATTAAAAATTGACTCCTCAGGCATCTCCACTCGGATGAAAGCGTTAGGTTCGAGTAGAACTAGTCGGCCGCGTTCGGCTGTGATAATTAGACTATGCCTAAGGTGAGACAAACGCTCTGGTGGACATCATAGCTGATCCATGAATGCCCGGACAGGGATTCAGTTTATCCACATGACAAGGATATGCACTACCGACGAGCTCCGATAGGAGTGAAATTCAAAAATTCGTCAGAATGCAGAATATACAGTCACTTGTAGGTGAAATTCAACCCACATCTGCCAGATCGGTCATCTACCTACTCATTCATTTGTAGATTACGCTCGACACCACAGACATTTTCGAATTGTCTCAAATATATAAACCGTAAAGGTATGGAAAAAAGTTGATTTAAATTTGATGGATACGCTAATAAGCACGTCGACGGCGTGGCAACGGATAAACCGTTAGGCCCCATACTTATCGGAATTTTTTCGGGACGACTGGAAGTAAATTATCTAACCGTGTTGACCGTTCCTTGGCTTACACTTTAGTAATTACTGACTGTGAAAACTTCACCACCTTTAAATCACAAAATAACTTTCTCCCGTACTAGATTTGAACACCCTTGAACTATTTTAACTTCACTCATCACAATCCCCTGTTAGACAAGAAGACTTAAATTATTTCATACTGGCAACCGTCTATGATCATGCCCGCTTCATTTTATCGTTTGTTAAGGGATATCCGTTCGTAACCAAAAAGTGTTCATTTGGAACATGAGCGATGAGGGTACACAAAGCGCCTAACAAACAAAACTGACAGCTAAACTGTCCGGGTCACAACAGTGGAGTGACCGAAACGAGCACAGAGCAAAAATATTAACAGCTACACGGACCTCTTGTGAAGAGGTCTATTTCAAAGAAGCACTACAGGCACGACGCGGATCCAGCAGAACTTACGAACGAACGTCGACCAATCTCTGAATTCGAATATGACGGGCACCGTCTTCAACCAACAAAAACACGGAAAGTCCGCATCAGGGCCGTGAGGATTACTTACATGATCTAGCCAGAGGAGGGTATTTGTATCGGGGAATAGCCTAGTGCTGTTTACCCCGATTCCTGGTTGCACTGATCGTCCGCAAGGTGTTAGTGAAACTGTGTGTAGAAAGGACTGTGCTAAAATTTACAGTCTGTCGCGGTAACTTAACGGATAGGCTGAGCACAGTTCAATCGGCCTGGGCCAGTTCACTCAGTTGTGGAATATGGGAATTGTGTGGCTAAATATGATGCCGGGAACCGAAATGCTTTTGAAGCGTAAAATACTAGGACGTGATAAGGCCCCAGGTCCGGATGTTTTTTAAGCGCTTTTTAAAGATATCGGCAGCACTGACAGTTAAAATGTCCTGGCCATAACTGGGATGATCCAAATGAGTATTGAACAGAAATCTTGATAGCTATGCGAACGTCTTGTGAAGAGGTCTATTCCACAGGAGCATTGCAGACATGACAGAAGTCGAGTTTTGCTGATTCAGCAGAACTTACAAACAAACTCTGGCTAATCCTCCTGCCTCTGAATACAAGGGCCATCATGAATTGAAACAAAAATGTACGAAGAGTCAGCGTAAGAATTATAAGGCTTACTTTTCCGAGCGAGTCAAAGAGATTGGAACAGCTGGGTGCTGCTGTCCCAGATTCGTGGTTGTACTGGCCGTCGGCAAGGTGTTGGAAACCATATGTGAAAAAGATGGCCCATTAATTCATAACATGTTGCGGCGACTTGGCAGATGGATTGAGCATTTCGAGGAACAGATCAACTAGCCTAAGCCAGCTGTTTAGTTAATTATGACGTTCTCGATTACCCTCGAACGGGAAACGAAGTAGCGTCAGACTTCAAACTATTGAAACGTAATGAAGACCAAGGTTCAGACTTACTGTCACTGGCTGTGTTCAAACATGGTGGTGAGAGACTGTTGTATGAACTTACCTCATTCATACGTTTAACGTGAAAGATTGGACAAGTATCTCACGGCTGATAGTCATCGATAGTCCTTCCCTATTTTAAAAAAATATTCCGACACCATGCGAAAATCACAGAGGCATTATCTTTGATTTATCGCATTCATGACGTTTACGGGCCTCATAACGCGGTGGTTTCTGAAACATACAGAAAACCGGATAGACGAAGGACAGGTAGGTTTCCGGTATGGTTACGAGTGTACCGATTAAAATAGAACCTTAAAAAAGACACTAGGTCATCGGCACCCTTTTCTCAGGCAACGGTCGACAAGAGTGTCGGATCTCATTCTTCTTTTTTGACCAGAGGATGGACGATGTCCTGGGAGGACCATTTGAAGCTTCCGGGGATTTTGAAGCGGACCTTTTGCTCGGTAGTAAACTGATTGATATTGAGAACGTGGATGACATTGCATCACTTGGTTCTAATAAAGAGAGTATACAGAACACGTCGAACCAATCAAATGATATGGCAGCCTGTACGGTATGCAATTTTCACCTTTAAAATGTAGTGATTTTAAAATATAGGGTTGGCAATGACCCTGTCTTCGTTAGTGCAAGCGAGTCGTTCGAAACTGCCTATCACTTCACTTACATGAGTGGTGTCATCTCGTTAGCTTGTAAAATCGCTGGCGAGGTGTATCTAAAAGGAAGGAATGTAATGCATCCACCAAACTTTTCCACTGGCTGTGTCACGGGGACCTCCATTTGTCCAATGGAGACAGGATGTGCAATCATTTCTGCTCCCTGGAACGGAGACCCGGCCCTTTCGTGCGGAAGATGCATATGCTCTCAGCAATCCACCACCGACGTCATTGCTAGTTAGCAAACAGCAAATGGACCCATTATATGAACAATGTGACAGCCCGTAAGCGCGTATTTTGGAGAGGCAGAAGTTCGTGACGGATAATCGAAATAAAGAAAATGCACAATCTTCGCTGTTTGGGACATATACCCCGTATGCCAACAGAGCACCTACCGCACCGCGCATTGCTCAGCATGGCTGGTGACGGCTGAAAGAGACTACAGAAAGGTCGGGTGTTGTGGCATTCACCAGCATGCTGAGTAAAGTTGTGGGATGCCGTCTACCCGGTTGGCGGTTTGCAACAATCCACACCGCTGGTTGGAAACAATCACTGACACGGCAGTGAGCCGCAATCAATGACGAGCCTTCATCCACAAAGTTGATGACTGGTCTTGCTTACTTGAAACTTGACACATGAGGTTCGTTCGGATTCAGCTAGAAGGTCGGTTCGCATGTCTGTTTCTCGTTTTTTCAGAATACTGGAAAGCCCTAGAACTAGAATGGTGGTAGTGCATTATAACAATCAAGACGGAAAACTGCGTTGTAGACAATTATCAAAATGGGAAGCGGACCGTGAAAATTAGTAGACAAACCGACTGCAAACAACACATAAGATGACAAACGGTTGGTAGCTCGAATGAGCCTGGTTGCTAGAGCACACGGGAACTCTTAGCATACACTCAAGTAATACAAATGACATAAACGATTTAAATCAGAAGCAAAAATTGGAATGCGTGGTAAACCCAGTATCTCTAAAAACCTCTCTCTCAGAATGAGATGCCAGGCTTTTGACGAGGTAAAGTAAGCTAGGGAGACAAGCTTTAAATAAAGACATTCAAGAAACGCGGTTCAGAGGTAACTAAAAGCCGGCGATCACAAAACGGCCGCGAATACCGCGTTGAATAAGTTAGTGATAATGAAGAGGAGTCAGTCCGCTTATGATATCCGTAGTCGGGCATGCATCCGTACGATAACGCTGTCGAGGCAGACGGCTCAGCTGACTGAGGTTTCGAAAAACTAGAAGGCTTTTTACACTGCTGTTGGAGGAGTTGCGTTTTGTCTTCAACCATGGCCTGCTCTACATCTCAGATGTGGAATAAAAGTGAGTACCTGCAGCGATCGAAAGATATACGTAGGCGCGTTGTGTAATTTCTATAGACAAAGAAACCAAAACGCACTGATTTGGGTTTTTGTCATTTTCTGAAATGAAAACACCTAGAGAAGCATTTACATGTGACAGACAATCTCTACAAAACGTAATTATTGCGACGCCCTGACTACGTGTGACAATATCCAGCGATTGTGGTCACAGCCTTGTAACTTAAGAGATGAGATTGGCCGGACGGATAGTTTGGGTTACGGTGTTTGTCACAGGCGACGATTATATAAAAACAGATAGTCAAACCATAGTGCGATTGCACTGGCTTACTTTGCTTACGAGTGTTGGTTGAAACAACGGATGTGTTCCGTCAGGGACTATACACAACAGGTTCCGAGAATCGAAGAAGAAAAACTGAGATAAACCCACCAGATGAACGCAGTATGTTATGATGAACCAATTCTGCTGAAGTACACCGCATAAAGGATGTAGTAGGCCTAACTATTGTAGCGAAAAGGCGTCCAATAAAGCACAATCTTTATTGTCCAACTCGCTAGTTACCATGCCACACGAGCGCTCGCGATTTTGAATCACAATTCCATTCCACAACACCCCCTGGTTTCCGCTCGCACGTCGTGTGCACTTCTACCCGGTTTAGGCGTGTGATTGGCGCCTTCTACCCGGGGCTTTTCTGCCTGCTATTCCTCGGCCGTTGATCCGATTTCGTTGAGCGATAGCTTGTGCGATCGCTCGTGCTGTCCTCCATCTATCAGCCGTGGGCTTTGACCATAATCCACATCTGTGTCGAGATATTCCTGACAGTGTTGGAATAATCACACCTTCAGTTTGGTCATTCATTCTATTTCGGCTGCCACGTCTCGCCCGTTGGTCCGATCCGGTCGAGCGATGACTCATCCGGTCGCCCACGCCGTTCTCCATCCGCTCACCGTGGGTGTTTGAACGCACCTCCCCCCTGCGTTGGGGTATTCCGCCGAGAGCTGGAATGCTCGCACTTCCTGCCTGACAATCCCCCACACTATGAATGTACCGGCACGAAAGCGTCGGTAACAGGAATGAAGGCACCTCAGGTATTACGTACATCACTGTTAAACAGAAAGGCATAGCCCAAGTTTCTGCTCATCTTTGAAGAACACCTATCTGGAGAATTCTGTGATCTAACGACCTGCGATCCGTAAACCCGACAAAAGATGAGCATTTCGTTGCAAGAGGGAAGCGACGAACACCCAGTTGCAAAACAAGCAGTTCACCACATGCTTTGTACCATGATTTGGTGGGCGGCAAACGCCTGAATTCGTGGGGCCTGGCGGGCTGCCGAAGCATTACAGCGACATCCGAGACCTTATCAGTAATAGAATGGGGGCTTTGATATCAGGGGATCCAAAAGAGCTTTATGTGAGATAGTTCACGTTGGTTCAGAAAGGGCAGTGTGCACTGCATCTGTACAAGTGGATTTACGTGCACCAACTCGGAAGAGGTCCAAGAGAGGCTGCGTCAATTGTAGACAACGAAGGATGCACCGATGGTGGTATTTTACTAGACCGGCAGTGTGTCAAAGCCTTTTAAAGGATGTTGACTGGGAGAAATCAATGAATTCGTCTACCTTAGCTGGTAGAACTCACATACCACCTACGGAAATATTGTTCCCCGAAAACTCAAAACAAGTTCTCCATAGTTCGAGGTAGGCTGTTTTGATCAATACTTCGTAGTGGGCGGGCATTGCGAACAGGGCGTGAGTACGCTGCCAGTGTTTTTCTGATGAACTGACCACTAATACACTGTCTGGGTTCGGCTAATCAAACTGAGGAACAGGGTATTTGTCAGGAATGATGACGTTGTTGAGACCGCAGAAATCGCCGCAAGGGGCCGACCATCTGATTTCTGGAAAACTATGGAGTAGGAGGTCCGTAGATTTTCAGATAGATGGATTAGTTCGGCTTTAATCATGTTCGAACTTCGCCCTTGCCATCTTCAGTCTGTCTCGGACCAAATGGCCTGATCAGCATGACACCGATGGACCCCTGATTCTCATTTGATGCATCTGAAAAGGGCAACACAATGCGTAGAATATCCTGCGCAATGAAATTTTGATAACGTCTCGTCGGTTATTTTTGCGCACTAAACGTGCCTAACATACAGTGGAGGCAAGTAGCACGGCGAAATCAGTCTGAATATATCCGAGACAATCCTTCAGGTATCTGAAGCGGGAGTAGTACGATGCAAGTAAACCAACATTCTCTACTACTCAACAGTAGAGCATACTCGCCGATAAAGAATATGAAATTGATGCAATAAAGTTAAAATGATGTAGACTAAAAGGCTGATTCAAGTCCAAATGCGGTAATTGTGGAACTAAAACTGAGTAACCGCGAGGTGCATCGAACTGAATAATAATGAGAGTGACAGTCTTGGTGTGCGTCTGAGTGCCCCAGATACTAAGTTGTGCTCAGGAGTCGGCTAATTTTGTCCTCACGCATCGATCATATAGTTCAACTGCCTAGGAAAGTCGAGCCCTGGGGTAACAAATGAGAAGACTCCGACTACGAATGCCCAACGAACCGTTCACCGAAATCCCAAGCCCAGTTTGAGCAAGCGTCGGTCGTCAGCACAAATCGGTGTTTTGCTGACGGCACAAAACGGAGCCAGTCGCCAGACTGCGAAGAGACCACGCTGGTTTTCCCTCCGGTGTCGACTTAGAACGATCTTCTCGCGCTTAAATCCTGGATTTAGAATAGATGATTATCAGAAAGAGGAACGATCGCGTTTGTTGTCGCTGTGGATCAGCTGGGTCGTTTTCGTTATTGAAGTATTTACGAAGGGAGTACCCAAAAGTTTGAGCCGAGTACCAAATTTGGCGTTATACTGGTAATAATTTGATTGCTGAGGACAATTGTGTGAAGATGCGCCCCGGCTTCCATAAAATGGCGTGTACAGAACCGGACGAAACCCTGTCGAAGAGCGACCATATGCGCCCATATTGTAGGCCAGTATTCTAGCTGAGGCGATTGGGATAGTCTCCTTCATACTAAATGGTGAAGATCCTGAAGAACCCTTATTGTGCCGCTCGTTACACAAGCTTAAAATGCAAGGCCCTCCGGGGGAAAATCGGCTCGTAAGAGCTGCTTTGCAATACATCCCCTCGGTGTGAGCAAGCTAAACGAGTGTTAAACGCCAAGTCTCCACGTGAAGGCTTCACTTGAAAATCAGCCAGAAGTTGCTTGGTAATTTGGTAGCGTTGCCAACAAAACCGAACACAGGTATTGCTCGACAAAATGATAGCTTGGAAACTATCCATGCTAATTTAGGGGAAATCTGAGCTGATCAATGTTTGTGATTACGAGAAGAATGCCGTCAGCTCGTCAGGAGTTGGTCACATGTTAAGGCTGATTCCAAAAGCACAGGCGTTAATTCCTATTCATAACCGGACATCCGCGTCTCTCAAGATCATACAAAGTGACTTCGTCCGCAACAGATAAGAAGCCCAGTCTACCCAGATGATCAACCAACTGTAGAAGCGTGAGGAACAGAAGGAAGAGCCCGCAACAATGCAGTAAACTCTCATTCCTCTTTTTTACTTCCAACTTATTCGTCCCAGAGCGTTCTCTTAGAGAGTATTTTAATCCCAAGCTCCTAAACCATATGAGCCTGCTGGGGCTGTCCTAGACACCCACAACATGGTCTGATTCAGCGAATTCTTCACAAAGACCCAGAATGCGAATCATCCTCCGGAAGTTGGGAAAGCGGAAGAGGTTTGGAAGATGCCAATTGTAGACCAACAAAAACTAAACAAGCGCCCACAAGGAAGTTCACATACTCTCGACACGCGATGAACCGTCCGCCACCTTTCAGGAAGGTAGGCGAAACCCAAACGCCATCCGTGTACTTTTATTCGTTACCTGCAGTGCTCGCTTGATCCGTTCTTCGTACTTCCCAACCACTTTTTCACTCCACCAAACGAGGAAAAACTGCACACAACATGCCAATGCCCCTATAATGCAGAGTCCAATGCAGACCCTTTAAGTATGATTTGGCCAACACTATCGAAAACCACTGGCAGATAAAGCAGTCTTCTGCGAAGGCCCTCAACGGCTCACCAATCTCGCTAACCATACGCCATCCTCTCGACAAATGTTTTATTTTTTGTTTAAACAGAAATCGATAGAGGATCTACAGACTTTTCAAAGTGTATGAACCAAGTGAAAGCAGGACGTCTGTCACATACGCAACGGGTACAGACGAAACCTTCCTGGCACCTCACGAAAATAGCTTTTTAAAACTGTGAACCACCCTTTAGGCTACCTCGGCAGTTAACTGCCAGAGAAACCTCAAACCTTAAAACTGGTGTCGACATATCCAGGAGCTATTATTCAACGGATCACACTGCGATACTGCCAAATTAATATCTCACTCTACTATCGTGGAATTTTATATTACTGACAGCCGATTTCTTTGTGCGTCATGCTCGGAATCTCTCCATTGGGGTTAGACCGCATAGATCAATGAGGTCAGAGGGGATTAATCATCAGAAATCCAACGAAGCATATTCCAGTATAACAGAGCCCCCTTCCTTTCAAACGGACGTTACCAACTAAGGTACGGAAATACGTCACTTCCACGCCTGACTTCAAAGTAGGTGACCGGTACTTTCTCGCTGGTTATCGGTCGATCAGCTCCACTAGCATCTCATGCAAGATAACGAAGTGATGACCAAGGCGCACAATCAAACGTTTCTTTTTGAACAACCTTTTCTTCAATACTCGGCACGGTTTCTCTCCTAAGAAATGATACGTGGCCAACATGCTTACTCTCATGAGTAGAATAACAGAAGTCAATTACAACGGAGTTACCTCAGCAGCCATCTTCCTTTATGAAGAAAAAGCTTTCGACCGTTTTTCACATAGCTCCTATGCAACAACTAGAATCTCATTGCGCTCATGGAGATGGTCTGTGCTAGGTCAAGCTCTTCCGTGACAGACACTTTTAAAGTAAAATTCGGACAAGGGCTTATTTCTCTATCCCCAATATCCACAAGGGCTCCTGGAGAGTACGTGCTTGGCCCTTCACTATTTCTAAATTACATCAATGACCACCACGACCTTATTTTTAGCAGCAATCCTCCTAATGCTAAAGATCCAAAAATATGGAACGCTGGTGACCTCTGTGCATTACAGAATGATCCTAATCATCGGAGTCTCTCTCTCAACGACAGCAGATGTGTGGAGGGAACTCTGGCAGTTTACTGGCGATACATATTACGCAGAAAACAAGACCTCAAAAATGCATTTAAGACAGCCAGACATCTAGATGACCGGTAGCTAAAAGAGTCTCGAAACTGGGGATGATAAAAAGAACCCTCTCCATATAGGCATACATGCATTTCATGCAATTTACTGGGTACGCATTAGCCGCCGCCTTAATACGCCAGTCAGATTGTACACTGACCTGATACAAAATGTTAACCCCACTGGGCGTGTTCAATAGTCGGTCACCAAAATGGCCATTGGCACGCTTCTTGTGGTTCTCGTTTCCAAACTTTTTTCACCCTATCCACTCGAACATCAACCACTCCGTTATGACTGAATTCATGTACCTTTTATATTTGGCGTAGAACTCGAGCGGCAGACCTTATCACGATGGCTGACAGCAAACAAGTTCACGACAAGAAGCGTTACAGGCTCTGCCCTTTGACCCTCCTAAACCCTGAATTTTTGTTGACAAGGTTACCCGCTGCGGGAACCGCTTTCCTCTTAGGGTGGTTAGTTGTCATCCTGGGTATGGTTTAAAGGCGTTACTAAATGCCCCTTCATTTGAAACGGTTAGATTCGTAACTCTATTCTGGTATTAATAACTGCCGTAAACACCATTTTCAGGTCAACATGAGGACAATAAATACCGCGAAAGAAAAAACGGCTGGAGTTCGGCAATTTGGCCACCCAGCCTCGAACCCGTGCACCAGTTGCAGATAATAAAATATAATCTAGCACCGAACAACCATCGGACATCAGCAGACAACTCAAAACTTGATCCAAATTTCCGCGACGCCACTGCAAATCTGCCGCACTGCTCCACTACCGCTCTAAGCATCAACTCTCACATACAATTCTCGTGATTCGTAACTGATTGGTGTTTCGCTCGCTCTAATTACTGTCGAAATTACCATTCTATTGGTCTGTTACTATAACTTAACTGTAACGTTACACTTTCTGCATACTATTAGAATGGAACACCAGGTCCAGCAATGTTGATAAGTCGCAACTATCCGGTTTACGCAATCGTTTTAAGTGTCGCATGACGGTTCAGGACGAAATGGCGAACGTATCGTCACTGGCACCATAATGTAATTGCCCAAGAGGATCAGTATGTATTACTTACAACTTCAAATGTTCCTTTGTTGTGCAAATGCTGTCTGTTTTGAGACACGCAGAGCACGCCCGTTTTGCGGGATAGACACAGCATTGGCTGAGAATGCACCAACGCGTGGCGTGCCCAAATTCCACTGAAGTGTACGCATGGGTGCAAACACAGCTCAAATCTCCTCTACACAAAAAACCCTGGGGTGGGGTGCATTCAGCGTGCACGCTTAGACATGAAAATATAAATGGTCCCACTAGACGAGCATGTATCTCTCGCTTTTCGCGGTCTTGCTGCGGCAGAACAGGCAATGACGTTCTGCATGGCGCAGATATAGAAGGTTACTGCGAAACTTAAAGACCAAGCTATGCGCGAGAGAACGGTTGTGCTATGGAGACAGTGTCCTGTTGTGAATGCATCCTTCTCTTCGGATCCTAACAACCTGGTTTTCGCGAACAGATTACGATTTAAGGCTTCTAAAAAATCGGCCAGCCTTCACGTTACGTTACCTGCCAAACTAAACACCGGGGTACTGCTTAACAAAACCCCTCACTTGAATTTCGCGCACACCAACGTAACAGAGGTCTCACTAGACCGTTTCTAACAGGAACAAGAGAAATGTCGACTAACTAGAACAAAGGTACATATTCAGGCAGACCCTAAACTTCAGGTGGAGCCAAAGGTCATGGTTGCTCCAGTCGAGAGTCTATCTCCTACCTCCTTGGAGCATCTGGCAGACTGCACCAGACTCGGAGCTCTTTCTCGCCAACCATCTAAAAAATCTTACAGACGTGGCGAAAGTGACCTGAACGAAGGAACCAGTCCTCTTCACGCTTCCAACCGGTTCCGAACCACTACCTATCCAAAGTCCGTACTCGTAGGGGCCTGGCAGGTTTCCCTTGTACATTCAAAAAGACGGCATACCTGGGCGACTCTTCTAAAGTGAACCATGGGTGGACTCATGTTATACCCTGCTAAAACCTGCCACCACGTAATAACCCATGCAAATTTCCAGAATGAGAAAAAAACAAGACAGCCTGCCAAAGCCCTGGGGAAGGATGTGGTCAAATGGCGTCAATTGTAGCATATCAGAAACAGGTCACATATCCTACAAGGAGAATCACCAATGCATGGGCCGTGGTGAAGTGCCCGTCACATCCCGAGGTTTTCACGGTTACCGGAGAAGGAGAGGCAACTCCGAGCTTGCCACCTGATTATGCTCTGTGGGCTATCATCCTCCTTTCCCGAGTCCGTTCTCGTATCAGACAATCTCTTTCTTTACGCAGTCAAGCGAAGAAGTAACTCTAAGCTTCATGTATACACACTGTCCGAGCTCATTCAATAAAATTCCAGAAACCGGACAGTCGGCTTATGATGCAACCTCTCAAACCGTTGCCGCTACGAAGATATGCCCTTCAACGGACATCAATAACGGTAAACTGAACTTCCCTGGGTACTCCGTTCACCGTACCAACTTCCCCCGAGGGAATCGGAGGCTCTGCGACCTTCCTTATTCAGCCTCCCTGGACCCACGGTCATTGAAGACTTTCTGTCCTCCGACAAATGTGATGCTTTGTGGCTCCGGTTAGCGATACGCGGCCAGGACACGCTCCTAGTGAGAGTCGTATGTTGCTCACTCTCAGCCAACATATCTGATTATGCTTTTCTTGAAAGCCTAGAAAACTACCCAGGACTTCACCGTTTTTCTCATCTGCTTATTATGGGTGACTTCAATGCACCCAAGATAAACTGGTCACCAATGCCTCATTCAGACTGTGATAACGTATTCACGGTTTTCCCGTCAAGGTTGATACAACGGAAGACGTGGCGCCGCCCCGACAAGGTATCGGCCCAATCAGATTTATCTTCCGCTTGACCCAGTTATTACAAACGGAAGTCACCTAGTGAACGGAGTGGTTATCAAATCACCACTTGGGCACAGTGACCACTATACTGACTTCTGATCTTATATATTACCAGCTGCAACAGACATCAAGAAAGGCTACAATTCAAAGCTGAATCAGGTTGGATTCAAGGGCCTGGGGAGCAATCTCGGTTCGTTCTTTCGACACTGGGATTTCGCGGGACCGAACTGACATGCGTTCCAACAGGCAATTTGTCCGTACTATGTAAAATACGTACTCTCTCATCCTACCTACCCCTCCCGCATAAAATATGTCGTCTCCTTGAAGACAGTTCCCACCTATTTGCGAAATACAAACTTACGGGCAACTCACAGGACATGAACGCTCTCCACACTGTTCGAAATACCTGCAAGACAGAAATAGGCACACACTAAACTGGTCCAGTGAAAGGTACCGCCAAGGGATTACGCGAACAAATTTATGGTTTAACTATATACGTCGACTTAACTGAACACGACCTCTCTCTGTACGACTGCCTGACGGGGAGACTTCTTCCGATATTAAGTGATTGCTGAGGCATTCAGTGTATGCTATTTGGTGGTCTACAACACAGCGCCGACGATTTGGCATCCTGCTCTACCTTTACAGAACTCTCGACAACCACCCCTAACTGCTGCCTTCTGTGGACCAGACATAGAAAACATTCAAGGTTAATTCATATAGTACTATGGGCCAAGGTAAGATCCACCCTATGATCGTCAAAGAAGCAGCAGTCAGGCTGACAGAACCCTTTCATAACACGTTCAAACAAACACTCCAGATTGGCATTCTCTTCGGTGCATGGAAAGGCGTGGTTACGTCTATCACCAAGGCGGACAATCGATACCTCCCGTTAACTACTGACGTTTGCTGGGATTCCTAAAAGATCAGTGCTCAGTCCCCGATCGTTTCTAAGTAGCATCAAGAACCTTGCAAGTAAGTCTCAGCAACGCTCTTCTCTACGCCGACGACCTAAGAATCTGGAATTCCAGTGATTTCAGTGCAATATACACCTGTGTCGATGCGACAGTCTCTCACTGCTTGGCAGTAGGTGTGCACATATAACGTTCGGCGGAGACTGGCAATGCCTTCGTGATTTGCAGCGAACCCAGCAAAGCAGGCATCACGAAGATTGATCTGAAGGAAGATCTAAGTATCCGGATTCCGTCTAACTTACATTTCACTCACCACCACGATGGCCGCAAAAAAAAGAAGCCCACTACTCTTAGGATGACAAAGCTGACTTTCTCGCTTATAAAGAAAAGCGTTTCAAACGCTCTGCACGGTTTCTACGAGACCGCTACTTGCGTATATCAATCAACTCGTGTATACTAGCCTAAAAAGGCACTCGCTGCTGAATGCCAAGCACGCGCTAATTACGAGATTAATAGGTTTTGTGTACGAATCCAGGCCAGTATCACTTGAACTTCGACGACTTTGCGGTGAACTAATTATCATGAGCATCTATTTTAACATAGATCTTGTAGAATAGTTCATCGTAGTGGATGATAACGACCGACGTGGACATGCCAGAAAGCCTTACAAGCTCCGTCGCATGACCTTTCTCAGACAAATCTATTTTCCCGCAAGGTTTTTATCTACTGAAAAAACCTCCCTTCTGAAGTTGTTAGCCACGTATCTAGAGTGTTTTGAAGCATTACTGGATTCCCGTGGACTTAAAACTTAAGTACACTCGTAATTTCACTGTTCTTTGTAGTTGCTGTAATCTTCTAGAGTGACGCTACACCTTGTTCTTAATTATTGCCTTTCAGGCCAATCGACGCTCGCTTGACACTGAATAAGACAGACCGACTGGATCAGACTATCTAGGGCGTCCAGCCACGAATCTCTGAGTTAATCATTGAAATATAGCGACGAAAGTGAACTCGGATACAAAGCAAAGAAATGATAAACAAAATTTACTTTATTAGGTTGTTCTAAAATAAACTGTAGAAGGTATGAAATTTCAAAAGCCACTTAATGGCAAGCAACCTGAGTTCTATGCAACAGAGCTACCTGAGGAACATTATTAAATACAAACTGGACTATGGCTTTCTGAAGGGATCATCATCAAGCAAGTCCAAAGTGCCATCATGCATAAGGCGCACCAGAGGACGGCATGGATCGACGTTACGCCGATATTTCTAAAGAAAAAACGGACATCAACACTAAATTTAGCAAAATAGCTACCATGTTATATTCACGATCCTTGAACTTTTCATTGCGTGGGAGACCTCTATCAACAGGCTCAAGGCTAGAAAAATTTATAAGCAACGACGGAATCATACTAAATATCCGGGTTCACCAAGAGGGAATAGGCTCCATAGCCTAGCATGCAAGAACAGCCGAAAATGGTTACAGCTGTTAAGTAAGTGACCTTAAAAATAAAACGACGAGAACTGAAGTAACCTACTGGGTAATGAACCACCCAAAATCGCATAAACGAAGATGCTTTTCTCTTGGGCAGAATGGCAAAACCCATAAACTTAGAGAAAATCATAGCGAAACGCCCGGCAGTGTAGCGCA
>JTDE01003856.1:19841-71255 GCA_014338405.1 Paragonimus skrjabini miyazakii | reverse complement strand
GGGGATCAATTTCGTTTGTGTTCCTAACCACAACGAACTATTGTTAATCACTTATCCAGTCACATTCTCTCTTCACTAATCTTCGATCGTTAACATTTTAACTCGTCACTTAATTCTATGTCATTATACCAGCCAAAGAGGGAAGTTTATCGGAAACTGTCTGTCCGCCAGATTTTTGTTTTACATGAATCAAGATTTTGTAACGTAAGTGTATCAGCAAACCAAGGAAACCGAAAGCCAGTACAAAGCCGGTTAAAGCCATCATCTATTTTGCACATCACTGAATATAAAAATGCACGGGTAATAATTCAAACTGGTCCGTACAAAGGAAGCTAAATATGTTTTTATTGCAATAGATTGCGATAGACTGAAAAAAGTGGAAGCCAACCCAATGTGTGAGAATGAAATATTTTAAAACCTGGACAAATAGTGGTACTACGCAGACCAGCCGCGGAAAGCGTCCGATGCGTTTACATAGGGATATCATCCAACTAATCTCGAAAATCACCGTTTATTTACAGTTGACCTGAACTAAGTTAGAATAAATTGACAGGCACATCAATTCTAAACATGTCACATTTCTAGTGTTCAATTTCAAGTCTTTGGTTGGTGGGTAAATTAAAGCCGACAATATTTTCATAAAAGCTTCTGTGTATATGAAGCTTCAGGAGAACGATTTGCGATCAAGAAACACAATTGAAAACCATTGTCGTTAATAACAAAAACCGCATTTAGACTTGTGCATTTCTGTAGATGAACCCAATGAACTATCACCGCTTTATTCTTTAGTTTGAATAATCTACGTTTACTTGATAAACATCCATAGATGAAAACAAAAAACAGTCGACTTTTTGGTCCGTTATTCATAAAACTGACCAGTGCGTAGAAGAAAACAAACAAATTACGTTACACCAGTTAGTAGCGCCATAAAAGATGAATGAATAATTATTATTGCTCGATCTAGGACAAACACTATACTTGTTTGCTGTTAGCTAATTTAAGTTACGCTTATCTTATTGTCAAGTGTTCTTCACCAAGTTCGACAGTGTCAACTGATAAGTTGTCCCATGACCATGTACAACCTGTTGGACTAATCAAGTTGAAGATCAGTCCGTAAAGGAAAGACGCTAGCTATGTATTGAGACGGCTGGATAACCTGTACGTTGTTCACAGACGAATGTGTTTTCTCATTTAGATAAAGCTTTAAATCGGGCTTATTATTTGTTCGGCCCCAGATTGGATAATACAAGGTTACCTACTGAGGACGTGGCAGAGGCCCGAACCTCGGTCGTGTACAGGATGAGCCCTAGCAGAAATTCTACCCAAGTCGCGTGATTCCTTTTGAAAAATTCTTAACATAAAACTAACTCTAAATAGAAAACTGCATACAAATGTGATTAATAGCTACTAGTGAGTAGTCCGATGTAAACTTCAACATTCTGTCGTTTTTGCCGTGTGATGCTTGTTTTCGATAGTTTCTACTTCTCGTGTGATCTATTTCACTAGACCTAATGTTATGATGGACAGGTATACACAACACCATTAGACATTATATCCTTTAACCCATCTATGTAGTGTCGGCAAAATCATTTAGCCTAAATACAACCCCTATATTGTGCTCAACAGGCGAACTTCAGCGCACATTTGCATGCCAAGTAAGTGTCTTTGAAGATTTTCCATACTGTGGTGATTCTTGACAAGTTCATATAGAATTACTCATCTAGTCTTGCTCTAACTGCGATGGAACGTGCGTTTGTTGTTTGATATGATCCAGTCATCAAACCTGAACCCCAACCATAATTACCTGCTACTTGTGTGTCTCACCTCAGACGAAGAGATGACAGCGGTAAGAAATGTACTCCGAATATAACGCCTGACAAGTTTTATACTGTTTCTAATACTCTTTCAGCTCGATATGTACCTCCAATTGTATTCGACTATGTTGCTGTTTGCAACAGTTGTGGGAAGCAGTGATGCTGCATCGCATTTCGGAAACGATTGCAATAGTATGATAAAATCTTTGAATCAGAAATGTATTACTGATGGATACGAGCAACTTGGATGCTGTAAGTACCTAAGAATTTGAAAAAAAGTTAAATGAGTTTAGAATGTTCATTAAGAGTATGATCATGCTCACTAGAGACCTTGGCGATTCGTAAAGTGTTTGTTACCTGCTCACCGCCCATAACAGGGTTGACGCATTGATGAATAACACGTTTATACACATCATCAAACGTTATTAAGAACGTTGGCTTATTACTCCGTAAATACAATAATGCGATAGTGTATCTTTTAAGAATCAGGGTGTTTGTCACATAATCAAACGAGAGAGGCATCTTGGATCTGCAACATTTGAGTTCAAAAACTATAAAATCAACCATTTGAGCAATGTATTACCTGCCAATTATAAAATGGTTTATTTACCTATTACTTGTTTCCATGTTATAAAACGTTCCGAATGCCATCGTTAGCATAGTTTATTAAGATACATTTTATTCTATAACCGAAAAACAAAAATTGTTTATATTTTAAGCTTCGTGAGGCATAAATCTCAAATAGTCTAGCGTTCGATCTAACGCATGCCCACCAACCAGTATCAACAACAGAATCGTTGCTCCGTTCCACTGATCACGCTTCACCCTTGAAGACTTTCTCCGTTATGGTTTTATTGTGCACTTTTAGTTGGTGTTGTTGGATACTTTATTGTTTTTATGGTCTGACGTGATACTGAAAATTGTTACTGATTTGAAAACTCTATAATTCCTTGATTGTTTCTTATACTATAAGTGTTATAGCTTCACAAAATTGAGTATACATTTTGATCGAAGTGTTGTTATCCCACCTGAAATGATCATGTCTCTTGTGTACATTTTAGCTTCATACGGAGGACAATCTAACACTGCAGCAGCCTGCAACAGATGCGTCGGATGTAACAGTTACGCGAAAACGTGCCTGCGTGTTAATCTGGTTTCCACACACGCCGTCAGTCAGTGTGCCAACGCGAAAACAATGGCACGGACTCTGGAACGTCAGGGTTATTGAAGCGCAAACATTCGGTGAAGTGGCGAACATTTTCTGGATGATCCACTGACTGCAGTTAGATAGGTTATGTAATACATATATGATACCTCGAATTAATCCCGTTCTAACAAAAACTTTCGGGAGGTTATAGTGAAATCTTCACTGAAAAGTAGGTCAAACACGTTATTCAGCTTGATATGATATTAGTCGGCACATTCATTGAACTGTGCCTAGACGTGTGATGACACTTCAACAGTACTGTCGTTAAATTTGCATTGTTTGTAATAGAAGCTTGATCGCTACTGTAGCTGAAAGAATACTGAGAATACAGAAGAGGGAGTTCGATTACGAAAGTCCACGAATAATACTTTTAACGTCGGTAGAGTTAGCGCTGTTGAATATTTAGTAGAATAGCAAGGATTCAGTGATACTTTAATATTACAGGGACAATTAAAATATTTACGGTCTTGTGTCATCATTGAAGCTAGTTGTTTGGTTCGTGCTGATTGTGTACTCAGCGTGGCGTTCAACAATTTTCCCAATGAGCTCAGTAATGAGGTGACGTAATTTCATGTCATTTCAGCCTATGTTGGTCGCCGAGCACCAGCGCTGAACTGAATTATGTTGAGTTGCTTCACTGTTTTAATTCAGCTTCAACCGGGAAGCGCCGGGATCCCAGTTACGATGAAATTGATCGCATGTGGGAGTGAATATTGAGTGCGCCATATTACACGACCTAACTGTTCGGTGGGTACTTTGCTGACGTTAACACTTTCGAAGGATATTTTTCTGTTTAGTTACAACAAATGATAGTCCACTCAACAAGATAATTCAAATGGTTTTTGTTAAGGCACACAATATCACTTACCTATGAAACTGTTCTAATTCAACGCGTCTTGTAGCTCAAAATTGTATAAAATGCCCAGTACACGTTGTTCAAAATAACAGTGTTCTCTTATCACATGCAGTAGGTCTTAAAAACGGTTGCACTGTGGACACTGACCAAATAACGTGTTCTGGCTGTCGCTTACGCTGATTTATTTGAGCATGTAAACAACAAAAATAAAAAGAGAGCTTTTTTATGAGTGTGCTTTACCGGGTGAATGCTAAGCAGACCACTCGAGTCATTTGTGTCCAGCAGTAAAAGAGTACTACGCTCCGCAGTGGTTCTGGTAAGTAAAATGATTCAGCGTGACTCACGTGAAAAACAAGAATGGATTAACACTTTGTCATTGACAAGGCAATACATTCAGATAAATTTGGGGTGTGCTTGTGGTTGAATTATTATACTGTATGTATGCAAATTTTCTTTCGAATTACCGGTAGCTAGTTAGAATTCGTAATACAGGCACAACAACTTACCCACAAACGGTTGGTCCCAGTATAGCCGTGACCACGAAACCGCTGATCCATTTCAGCCGATGAGCGAAAACAAGCGAACGGCTACAGAAACCTACTGGATACCTATGTAACGATGAAGTGAGATGTTATTGGATGAGTGCACACCTAATTTTTTACTCATGTCGTTCATTATATACAGCAGGATGATAATATTAAAATGCTCTTGGCTATTCAGTGAAAGGTTTTGTGCGGTTGATGTTAGACTGAACTAAAATCGGCACCTCCACCAGCACACTGTTAGACCGGAAATGAATTCATCCTTCAGAACGCTGTAGACAGATGTTCCAATAACTTAAGTATACAAATACAAATCATTTATCTTACTGCATACGACCTACAACGCAATCTCAAGTTGTTATATATCAAATTACTAATGCCAAATTCAACTATTAAGGTCTTTTTATCAAGGTGAAGAATGTTACGTGGTCGTAGGTTTGCTCATTCCAGTGATTGAGCTAAGTGAAGTAAAACACCTTGGAAATCAATGAAACCGGCCCTTTATTTGCGTCTAGCATTATAAATAAACCTCCGTTTAACGTTGCACTATCACAAATTGAAATAATTCCATGCTGAATACCTTAGGAAGTAAGTTCTACTGTCGTCGCGTTAAACCTATTCAGTACGAATATTCATACATATATGTGTATATATATATGTGCATGTGCATGTACATGTAATGCTACCGCACGTACCGGACAAACTTTGGACTATATACTTCCATCCGTCCTTTGTGTAAAATGTATAGTCGGTAGGCTTAACCAAATTTACTGAAAGATGATTGCGAGCCGATTTATCTGGCAAAGGGTATTTTCGTAGTTTCGTGGATAAATGAACCATACAGCGTTTTTCTCTCTGTTTGCGTTTTCAATCGTGACTGCTATTACCAAAGAGATCAACAGAAAACTCGCAAAGGAATCTTCCACAAAGATTCGTAAACACCACTTAAAATGTATTGGAAATAGCTATAAGGTCTTGAATTTAAGCTCAAAATGATGTATTCAGTAGGTGACCAGTTTTTCGAAGTAACATTACTCACATTACACTTTGTAATGTTTGAGCCACTCATAGGTCAACTGAGTGCCCATCGCGCTGGTCAAAAAACAAAGTGGCCAGTTATTAAAATTATGCGACATGCCCCTTTGTGTAAAGTGGGATTATGCTAATAGAAAGGCTGGAAATATGACAATCCCCGACGTCAGTGTTTAGGGATATTAATGGTATTATACAGAGAGTTTGTTAATAAATGCAATTTTTTCAAATCGAAACACTTATATTAACCAAATTTGTATGCGTAAACATATTTAAAATGAAAATCAGACAACAACTTCAGTTATTGTAGAGTGCTGTCTGGTCAGAAAAAGCTGAGGTTCAACGGCCGGTCTTCTAGCCATGTATGTGAGGTTTTATCACGTTAGTCAACGGTACATCCGATTTAACATACTCGCTATTGTAAAACAAAATGCTACGTACACTCGTGCTTAGTTTACACAATCTTATTGCAAGATAGAAAAGACTAGTAATTAACAGCATGTTGAAACAAGCATCACATGGTTTATATGACCATACACTTAAAGAATACTAATAGAATCCTCAAGTGTAAGGCAGCTAGTTGCAAGGTTTGTGAAGAATGCCACAGTTGTCCGCAAAAGTAACAGTTAATTTATGGGTGTGCGTTTCTCAAGCAGTTCAGAATTGTGATAACGCCAATACCCGATAAACTGTTACAAGTCTTCTCCTTCAGACATGTATTGCAAAATCAGAATGAAGGGTTGCAAACGTGCAGTTCTTTACCATTCCGTAAATTAAATTTACTTGTAAGTATAAAGAATGAGAATAGAAACTGTTATGAGCACCGTATCAGTCGTGAAAGCGTATAGAGTGGTACAGTGAGTCGATTTCACTGCATAAAGCAACACAAGATATTAAAGGCATACTACTTACCTGGAACGAACTCGACAAATATAAGCCTATCAACAAAACAAAAGGTACTCAGGAGACTGACAGAAACACAAGCAGAGAGCTCCATACGTTAATATACAGGTGTTGTATGTAAGCAATCACGCTAAGAATAGTCTTCTTGTTTCCTTGGAATGCACAAAAACCAGCTATGTTACAGAATGCTTTAAGTGGTGCGTAACTGTGTCAAAACCACAGGTTCCGCTAGTGACAGACATCACAGCCACAATGTGTGTTCAGAAAACCGAGAGAAAGATGCCTAACCTTTGCAATCAATAACCACAAGTCACACTTAATGCTAACCCCCTTATTCTGAGCAAATCTTTCGCTCCGTCTGTTTTTGGTATGTTTGTTAAATCATTTACTGTCTGCATGTACGAACGTACACAAGCCCATAGTGTCAATCTGACACTCGATACGCTAATAAGTACTTTGAACAAAATACTGGACGGTTGTACTTTGCATCAAGTAACTTGTTTTCATTTGGAAAGAAAACAGCGTTCAAGCAGCTTCCCTCATTTTTATTGATTCGCCATCTACATATCCACCCACCCGCAGTGAAGATTGCTCTTTGTAACTTGTTTTCTTTGATATCAAAATAATCCGAATTCACACTAAATGCAACGTACATTTTATGTCCACCTTTGAGAAAAACCGAGGTTAGAACGTCCAATCAGTAGTACAGACGGCAAATGCGGCCTGTTTTAATCATGTCAATCAACCTAGGGATGAGAGACATCTAACAAATGACAGAAAGACTTCACTGCAGGGACCGAGTGGACGAACGTTCGCCCTATGGAAATTGGAAGCCGCTGTGGAGCTTTGTGAACCTCAACTTGGGTATTTGTTGCTAACAGCCTCTGGATATTTACTTCTACATGAAAATGAAATAGGCAAATAGATCAGTTCAGAATGATCCATACGAAACATTGTTCGGTTTGTTTTCTGACAGTTTATAACCGAAGGAAAATTCCCAAAATCACTCTACTATATTTTCATTAATACATATTCCATCAAATTTAGAACTCAAACATCAGGTGATGGGTATTTATTTTGACGTTCTAAATCCACCCTAGAATCTGTTGTCAAACGAGGCAATGATGGAAAATATACAGCTATTATACTGACTGCTCAATACCTGTCTATCACTCACAATAATAGTAAATGAACAGTGTGGCTTTTGAAAACGTTGTGAGATAACACTGAAGAAAGGACTCATCAATTCTGAAACCCCTTTCTCCATTCGGACAACCCCAGTCTTTCTCCATGAACTGTGGTTATACAGTGTTGCCGAAGATGTGATCTCTGGTTTGTTCATCTCAGTTTTAGATGACGTTCGTTTAAGCATGTCTTCAGTGGTTCACCATTGTTTGTTTACCTAAGCTTGTTCACAGTCTAGACATGAAATAAAGTATGTTACACTCGTTTTCTCATCCACCTCAAACAGATTGTTAATTTACAATAATTACAATGACGGCTGGTTGTTAGCATTTGGGTACTGTTAACTCCAGATATCCCCACCATTCGCCTGTTGACTCCGACATCCCGTTCACGTAATGAAGAGTGGTGGCGCTCTCTCGTGTAGTTGGAGAAAACGTTAAAGAACCTCACTACTAGGCTTAACCACACCCTTCACGAAGCCCATGAATACACAATTCTGCATGCTCTAGACGCACTTCTGATGCAACTTAGGACAGCGCCTGATGAGTTATCTCAGGCTTTGAACGTCATGGGACGAAATATATGATTACCACTAGATTCCATCCGCCAAGAAGTCACTAATCCAGAGGCCAGGGATCCAAATGTATAAAACAGACTAAATGAGTAGCGGTTAGCTAAACTTTGATAGTTCAGCGCTGATCGCGTCATCTCAACTCACTTTATGCAATATATTAGCATATTATCTCTTATATCACTTTCGTGGAGGGTAAGGAAATTTTCTCCCTTTTTTTCAATCGACAAGGGCTTTTGAACAAAATGGATGTACCGGCTTTTACTTACCGATATCTGCTAGCAACCACCTGGAGACAAAACTACCGGTGGAAATTTCAATCGATATTTTTGGTATCTAGTAAATCGGCCGATGAAATGTTAGTAACTTAATCCTTGAAAACGTTCACACGATCAACGTCCTCAAAGGAAAGTGTTATGACTGTGGTATATATGACAAGAAAACACTATTTTTGAATTACAGGTTTAGTATATTCAACTCTCAAAGAAATGTGCATCAAGGTTGAATTCAAATGTATCTTCTTTCACCTGTGTGGCACCCAGGTAGTCTACTTCCTTATATACAGAGAGATCACCCGATAATTTCAAAGGCTGTTCCTTTACCTAACCAAATTGCTTACTCAGAGTCTTCTTCATCAATGCGACTACTGATTTCAAATACTCGCAGTAGAAGCTCATCAGCAGGGGTTCAGTTCTTATTATTCTTTCGGATTTATTCTAGCCAATATGCCTTTTTTTGAGTTAAGTAGAATCGAGCAAATCGGGAAGATGCGACCTAAGTTATCAAAAGTTATGGTGAGATTGAATGGAAAACATTTAGGGCTTGCTGAATTTTAACATGCAAACTTCGTATTCTATAAAACTTGCACTTATTTCGACTCGTACACTTAGATATCAGTAAGTTTTTATGATCAATGTGATCAACAAACCTTCTACAGCAGAAAACACGAACGCTGCCTTCAATAAATCTCGATCAGCGAGACTACAGTACACCATCAAATTATGCTAGTATGCAGCCTATTATAACGATGGCGCCATTTCATTGTTGCGTAATCGTATGTTGAGATGACCAGTAACAATAGAATATACAGACTAAAGGATAAAAAACCAAAACGCCTTTTTTTAATGAAACAGCATGTACACATGCGAACTGGAATAATACTCCGTTGTCTAAGCAGGAACATAATACTTCAGATCGTTCGAAACCACTCTGATCGATTTTTGGGTATACAGATCAATGAACGCTCTCTATAGTAGCTGCAGACCCAAATGGCGCCTCTGATTGCATTAGCAGTCCAAGAAACCTTAATCAGTTCCATCCTGTCTCTTACTACCTACTCGAAACAGGCTACAGAGTAGAAGACACCAAAGTTCCTAGTATACTGTTTCACACCCGAGTGGGGTTCACTTTGGAATATGTTGAGGATTTGTCAACCTGTCTTCATGTATTCAGAAACAATTTATGTTGAAGCTCCAGTCACCACATTGAATCAGGACGATGCGGCAACGAAGAATTGTTGTTGTGCGCTCTTCTATGTTTACTTGGTCTACTTGACATCACCTGCATGTGGTTGAACTTGCGGTTTCTCATAATCTATTCACGTATGCCCGTGTTTTCATATATTTCGAAATGTTGATCGGGGAAACATTGGATGATTTACATCCCAGTGTTATCTTGTCAATATTCTTGAATGGAAATATTGTTTTTTTTTGATAATTAGTTTATTTATTACACAAATTCTACGTAACTATTGTACCGAATGAACGAATATTTGTTAAACTAATATTGACTGGTTACGCGTAGTGCACTGAGTGAACCAAAAAACAGATCCTAGTTAACACGGTTACTGGTAGAGAACACCGTCGTGTTGGACCGTTATCAATAACACAAGTGCGTCTAGGCAAATGTTACTTATGCAAATGGCACGGAAAATTGTTCATCCTCATGTATTTAATATGAATATATTAAAAATGTTAGCCAGCGTTGAATAATTTTCTGGTAATGGTTTAGGTACGTTTCCATTCGAACATTTGGAATATTGAGAACAATCACCCTTATGAAGTATGAGGTAGATGACTGTTGAAAATGGTCAGAGATTTTTATCGACGGTTCGAATCTTTAGTAAAGTCAGTTTTACAACCATGTTGTCACATGACAAGATGGTTATATTACGCAACAATAATATAAATACAACGCTCAATAGGTGTGTTGGTAACTGTTAGTGATAGTTGCTCTAGTTAAGTTTACCATGGCCGTCCGTCTGTTCATTGATTTGATAGACACTGAATAAACTGTGAAGTGAATCAGTTCTACTATTGAATTGTCAAGCTCCGGGCACAGTTTTAAAGCTCACCTTGTGCAAAATGTGTTTCCTGTCGCTGGCTTGACTCCAATTAAAGCCAGAAATTTCCACAAATAGGAAACTTCATAACGTTTGAATTCACAATATTGCAGATAGATATATATTCCGCCTGCAGTGAACTCAAACAGCAATTCAACCTAAATCAAATACGGACTATGTACGTCATTTTACTTAGACATTCGTGATCATCATGTTCACCATTTGCACGCGGTTTGAATTAAGTCAGTTGCTACTTGATCAACTCAACTCAACTACCTTTATCAAGATAATAATTTCATGCAATTTATAACTTGCGATGAATAATTTTATCAACTCAGTTGTTATTTAGTTTTTTGTCTCAGTATACATTACTTTCGCAAAGTTTGTTAATGAACTTATTTTGTTACCCCACCCTACATCTGTTTGTTGATCCATAATACTGTCAGTAGGTGTGTGCGACTTTGTGAAAGATATTCTGTGGTACACTGTGCTCACACCGGATGAGTCAAGTCGGTGAGAACTCTGAGTTACTAACAGTGAACCAAAAACAGCTGATTCAAATTCTACATTGATGCGCAAACTTTTTCCACTAGAGTTTGCAGTCTTTTCAAGGCAGACACGTTTGTATCAAACTTCTCATCTACGTCTGTGAACAGGACGTACAAAGCCATGTTAGAGCCGGAGTTCATGCTTTTCATGTGGTCCAGTCATCCAGTTTGGGTTACAGTTATAAATATGACACCCGTAGATAATAGTACAGACAACTGCCTGGGTAGAACCATGAAAGCGGTAAGATATCTGTTAAGTTTATTGGTAGTGATATACATATGTGAATGAGGATTAGTAATTTTATTCTTTCATTGTACAGATTCGATGGTGTTTGGCAATACTGATAATTGCTACATTAATAGAGATCAATACTGCACAATCACATTTTGGAAGCAGTTGCAACAGCATGATCAGATCGTTGAACCAACAATGTGCTTCTAAAGGATACAAGAAATATCGCTGTTGTAAGTTTGACACTTTCTGGAAGATAATCAAATCATTTCTCTTTTTCAATAGTATATTGTGAATGTGAGCTAATCAGTCCACAGATTTTCATTTGACCCTTGCTCACATAATACTGCCATTTTGACTTGCACTGTTCAGTGTCAGATTTTCAATCAAACTTCAACCATTAGCTGTGTAAAGTATTGTGTCTAAAAAATAGATTGTATTATCAGTAAAACATGTTCCCCATAAACCAGGTTTTAAAGTTGGTGTCATAAAATGTTACTTAGTAAAATGGAGTCTAACATGTTAGTTGACCATAGTTGACCACAGCATTATAAATATGTTGTTTCATGTTTTTTGAACTAAGGTCACGACAATCTAATGAACTTACAAAACTAGCGTTGTTTTGTGCACTTTGAAGAAATTCAGGGTTAACGTGGGTTTTAGTGCTTGCGAAAAGCTGTCAATTTTACAGTTGAGAAAAACGCATCATGTGCGAATGTTTGAATTTCCATTGTAGTCTTTTTTATTCAACTAGTAAATCTTATTTTGCTAACCGATTTCATCGTTGTAACTGTAACCACTTACTAGAATAACAACTTTCACAAGCATAAAGTCTTTCGTTTTGCTAAAGTAAACTCTTTTCAATAAAGTTCACTTTCTGGTTCTGGTTAGGCTGCATATGATCTACCCCATCGACTCTAATATGTTAAACTTTCAGCAAAGTATGGTGGACAATCCGACACAACAGTGGCATGTACAAAATGTCCCAAATGCACCAAGTATGCAAAATCTTGTCTGCGAGTGAATCTGGAATCCGCAAGCCCCGTCAACCAGTGCAGTAACGCGAAAACTATGGCACGAACATTGAGACGTCAAGGTTATTGAGTACAGAATGTTCGATACAATACTGAACATCATCAGCTTCAATCACTTTCGATGTAAGAATATCCTTGTGAAATAAACGTTTGACTTATTGAGTGATACGTAATTTTGAAAGAGAGTTTTGAAAGATATGGGGCAGACTTTTCTTTTGAAAAGATAACAATAAGAAAGTCAATATTTTGGATTTATATCTCAGTGAAATTTCTTAAATAACTTAGTTTCCGAAAAAGAGGTATGCGTTGTAGGTTGCACTTATTGGGGTAATGAATTTTCGAAGTACATTGGTCATATAAAGTTTGCATGTAATGAAAGTGTGATGTCTAAAATTATCGACAAATGAACTGAACTCCAACCCAAAATCTTATCCAAGGAATTCTTGGGAAAGAATCACAGAAACTTCAAACAGGCAGCTTCCGCTTTGCTCGGTAACGATGTTTACAACGTTGTTCTTGCATGAATATGCTGTCAGCAAGCCGATTTGATTTTACATTATCTTGTTTCTACAAAGAGAGCTAAGTATATTCACCGACATCAATACATGTGTCTGTTTAACATCTAAAGTTTGCTTGCCGGCTACCAGTACTTGCCAACCTGCAACGGAAAATTGATACTTAGTTTGCTTTTGTAGAACTGTGGTTGAGGTGTATTTCTGCTTATTCAATAAATTGCCTAACATAAGCCTACGTGAAGATGAGGACGTAATATGAAACTTTAGAGGACCTGACTTAACCTGAAGTCATGTGACACTCGGTAAAAGAAATCGTTATTAACCCCCTATTTAAACACAGACGTAATGAACAGAGAGATTTGGCAACAATTTGTTTGCGGTCGTACTTTGATGTAATCAACGCTGGGTACAGTCTTTTGTAAGCATACTTTTGCCGCTTTGGCTCTGCCGCAACTACCTGAGTGAAGTATTTTTTAATTGAAAAATGAAATTTAAATTTGTAACAATAGAACTACTTGAAAAATTACAATCTTTTCTATATGAATGTACTGTCACTGACAGTCTTTGGTGGCATGGTAGCTAGTGTGTTGGACAATAAAGATTGTGTTTTATTGGACGCCTTTTCGCTACAATAACTCTGTCGGTGCAATTAGTCAGCAATATGGCTTTATACTTTAAGAACGTATCGGCTTACTTTCGGATGGTGTGGAGTGTCAACCAAAGTATTATTGATTTACCCATTACCACGAGAATCTGTGTATCACTCAGCTTTTCATCCGATGAGTCATTTGTTACGGCCAGCAATCGCCTGAACAACTGTGATTTATGTACGTTTCACTAATCAGCGAACAGGTCGTCAGGTATGATTTGGGTTATAAGTGATTCATACTACGAGCAATATGCGTTCATTTTGTTAATGTACCTTTAGTTCAGCTGAAACTCACTAAACTGCGTCAGTGTCTTGTGAATAATGGAGTGATGGAAGTTGAACAAACCACACATAATGTCAAAATTAACTGTTGATAAACACGATGACGGTATCGAGCTCAGCCGGGTTAATCCACAAAGTGTATTATATACATCGTTGGTTATGCACAGAATGAAACGAGACTCACAGTAAAAGGCTTAGTCTCCGAACAAGCAAATCACAATAGAATTATGTTTATACGATCAAATCGTTGGAATACTTGACTGTTAGCGTGTGATTGGAGTGGTCTACTCATCAGAATATGTTATTTACGTACTCCCCGATTTCGAATGTGTACCAGCACCAAGAAGTGATATATATATATATATATTCACAGTGCTGTCACGTATATTCTTGCGGACAATAAAAGATTGCCTATCTAATGGTGTACATGATCGTCGTACGTTCATAAAAATTTTCACATGGTGCACCGACACCCAGCCGAATAGTGTTCAAAAGGATGCGTTAGAACAAGATGATGGGCAAACGAGGTTTCAACAACAACTATAAACCTTGTACAGTTTCTTCAAAAGATTAAGAAGACAAGCTATCTATTGCCTAAAGCGTTAACACTAAAACAGGTGATGTTATTAGAGTTGCTACAGCACGGATAACGAGAATCACAATAAAATGATTTTGCGAGCTACAAACTTTTCTGTTGCCTGTTGCTCAGCCTTCTTTCCAACTGCTTCTCCATTTTTGTGAAGGAGATTTCCAAGTAAACAGTAGGTTTTCTTTGTTTTCCGTCGTCAACTTAACCATAACGCGACAAGTATGAGAATAGTTAGTTCTGTGATTTACAAAAGCAATAAAATCGAGAAAATGAAGACCACGTGATGGCCAAAGGTTACACAATCACCGTTTTCCGTTGTAATCATGAGCTGTTATAGGTCAGCATGGGTTGAATGTTTGCACGAAACCATCGTGAATGCGGAAGTCACAGTTATACAAAAGGATAATAACAGTCTCGGCAACTGTTAGCATTCGTAAGTTCACTTTTTATGCAACTTTGGGCAATCGCTTTCGAAATAACCAACTTTTAAATCCGGTTATTTGTGAGCTATCTTTTTATCTTCCTATTGGTGTTAGAACGCAAAAGACAATTTCCATTAACTGTCTTAAGTCGGTGCAATTTTTTAATAGTAGAAGTGAGTTATCCGTTCAGGTTTAGCCAATAGACTAGCAAACCCGTAACAAAATAACGGAAGGAGTGGTGAAGTGTGTAAAACATTTGGTCCCCAAGGACATCAACTAAACTGTACACGACGGCCTGGAAGTTTGTGTTCCGTCAGCACCACTTATGTGGAGAACTGGGATCTACAGCCCAAGATTGTGTCGCATTGGTAGGCCGTCACAGAATGACAGTCCGTACTGTTGTTTGCTATTGAACGGGATTGTCTTGATACACATAATCAATAAACGGCGTGGCGTGACTAAAACCGCTTCGATGTCAATTGTCTTTCGTGTGACTGATTGTGCTGATATGATTGGTGCGATATGCGTAGTAGTGAATTAGAGATGACAAGAGTTCAATCGTTGACTGTTGCCCAGGAGAGTTATATCCAACTCACCCCTGATCTTGGTACTCAAAAGAAATCCATACGATTTTTTTTGCTTACGCAGTTCTTCTCTACTTTTCCAAGTACAGTGTTCATCACGCCGTCGCTTCTATTCATGTCCTGAAACTCACGATTACAGACTCTACTACGGGATTATTCATGTCTAGCTAACTTCCTTTCAAGTCCTGTGAATTTAAAACCGTCGAAGGATACTACTTCAGTTATCGTCTACAAAATTTGTCCACCAAATGTTACGTTTGTCTTTAGCGTAGATTCGGCTTCTATGGGCTCATACCTCTATCGCTTAGTCGTGTATAGGGTCACTAACGAATAAGGGCAAAATACCTCAAACTTATTTGCGTGAATCAGATTGGAAAAAGCTGGCCGATTGTAGATTTTTTGTTCCACTTCAGTTATCTGCTTTTTTTATTAGACCTAAATAGGGTGATCAACGCGGAAGGGTTCGTATTTTATTGTTATCAATGGTACCAGGGTTTCTCCTATGCTTACATGATGAATGCAGTAAGATAAGTTAAAGATCCACCAGTATTTGCATTCCGGTAAGTCACAACTTATTTTGTCTTAATTAAAAAGCACATTTTTCTTTAGATGCTACCACATACGCTTCGAGATACTTTCAAGGAGTTCCAGTTAATCAAGGGACAATCAGCTGCGAACACCATCCACATAATTACAAACTGGGGTTTGAGAAACTTCTCACGGTAATGCTGTGTATGTAATTGATGGCGAACCTATCATCAGTATGGGACGGTACCCTTATAAACATGTGCAGTCCTTTCTAAACTATCCCTGCAATTTGTTATGAAATTTGAACGTGATCTATACCAAAGTGATTAGTTCGCTTGGTAGAATAACCTCTCAAACATAACAGTTCACAAAAAGTGTCCACTTAGAATCGCACTAAGCCATTGACCGAACTGCTGTAACGTGCGGTCGAAACCAGCAAGCGCGCACAGATTGCTTTTAAATAGCGTAACAGGGTATGTTGCTGTATTGCTGACGCTGTTTTAGTTCACTTTTTTTGTAAGTCCTGTGCATGGCTTACTAGGCCTCTGGCTCTTGCTGGCCCTTGTCGTATCTTTTCACAGAAATGTTGTTGGAACCTCTTCTTCGGAAGAACGCTGTTCCCCGGTGTCTCCACGTCATCTTAAAGTTGGTCCGTAAATGTAACGGACAATCGGAGTAAAGAGGGCCGGCTTGCATGTTTTACTGCCGAACATACGGGACCTTGTCGGCTGTTGTTAATTAATCGACGGCTATGTACGCAACAGAACGACAAAAATGTCAATTGGTCCTAACTGCGCTTGTTTAGGTGCTTTCTCTAGATTTGAACTATTCTTGATACACACCACACTTGCGCTATATATCTGGGTCACTGAGTGCACCTCGACTTGTAGGCGAAGGACGAAAAACCTGAGCAGTTTTTGTTTATCTAACTAGACAAGAATGGTCTTGAATTTCCGCCATTTATTCTGGCAGTTCACTAGTACTGGTCAACTCTAACTTCACATTTTTTGCTGTCGTCATCCCAAAACCGAGTTTGTCATTCAGAATAAATGACTGCTTATGAAATCAACCGACCTAATCTTCGCATAAAACAATCAATACCTAGTCGCCTTTGATAACACATACTGACTGTGAAGCAGTAACTGTTGTCTAGATCAACAATTACCCAACTGTTAACTGCTGCCTGGCTCAATGAAGAACACGAAAACAAAGAACACAAGGTCTCACATTTGACAAAGCCCTAACGCTGTTGCTTGTGCAATTAACATCGCCGTTTGGTTGTCCTCAAAGCGTTTCCATGTGAGTGCAGTACGAGTACCTTACAACTTCTTCATCCAGTCTCATCGATGCCCGGAAGAGTAACAGTACGCTCACCTGTGTTGTACCGACTTTTACAGTAAGCTGACCAGAACATTCCATTCCGAAATCGACGGTATCTGTCATCTCTTTTAATAAGGCGTCTCTGGCCCGGTGAGGTTGTGAGCTGCCTCGTGGAAGCCACTTCTACACGAGTCTGCTGACAGTCTTTTATGGACCTTTGCTATACGCCAGTTGTATCGCACTAGCACTAGACGCTCTTTCTCAGGGTCACTATGTGATTAGCGTAACTTAGCGCAAAGAAACTTAAGTCCTTCTGTTTTGCGACTCCCAGATAGGGTGTGTTTTACTCAGCCTGCGTGTATATAGAATAAAGTTTGCGCTGTTTGTGCAGAACTGCAGATATTTGAACCGTATGCTTGTGGCGCCTCATAATTGACTGATCGGTTATACACATTAGCGCTGCACCGCCATCTCATATGCCTTTTTTGTTACCTTGTTTGATCTACTCTAATCACAACTAGGCAGCAGCAGACACGCTTGTTCCAAGTGTCACGGCTTAGTTTTGATCACATTCGTTGATTTCTGGTTCGTTATTTGGATGTCCAGAGCCGAACTGGCCAGGAGGAATATCATCCGCAGTTGTCTGGTAGATTGACGGATGAAATACTTGCAGGTATAGACAATATTGGAAAATGATCTTCCTCTTCGAGACGCTTTTGAATAACCCCTATGGAAAGGCACTTTGCGTGAAGATTATTTCCTCCTCTCCTAGCATAGCGTCTGCAATGAACGTTATCAGCCGCCATAAGGAAATTATCCCACGTTTTTAGGGTCCCCTTCTGAGAGGGACCAATTAATATTATTTTTAATGATGAGTAGTAGGGGATTTTGATTTTCATATAGATTGAACATCATCCACAATTGATCGCGGCTGTCGCATTCCCATAGACTTTCCAGTCGACCCTTTTCTAACAGCAGAAGCACTAGACTCGAGTTTCGCTCTCATTAGAGCTAGTCAGTAGTGCATATCATCATCGCCACTGCCGGGACTTGGACCACGGACACGCCGTTCATGTGGCAACCGTGTTTACCACTGCGCCATTAATCTCACATTAGGTACGACCGAATTATCTTATGTGAACACTCAACCACTTTGATCCAGGAGTTATCAATAAAAGAAACATGAACCAAAACTGTAAGGATTTTACGGAAACTATTGTTGTCTCTCTGGGAGTTTAATACCATAAAAACGAAAATAGTCTGAGCGAAACGTAACCAGTTGTTCCGTTAGATTTTGTGCATCTCACTAGCCATTGAGAGGCGATTCTTGCTTATAACCCCAATCAACCTCCGACCAAATCGTGATTGGGTTGATCATAGACAAGCGGGATGATGGGGGAAACTTTCCCAGCTTATAATAAGGTTTTGCAGCATGAAAATGCCAGCAGTGCATTAAATGCCGGTATTTTTGCATGACAGACGAAACAATGTGAAATTCCTAACACTGGATAGAACTTACTGCGACCATAAGTGGTAATACGTGTCACACTGAAAAACTACCTTCACCGAGGTAACTTTCCTGTGAGCTATATATTACTTTCAATGAACCATAATTTATACCTTCGTTCAACCGGTGAGTGAAAGCGTATTTTGGCCGACAAAAGCATGGAAACATCACCCCTAAGTGATCGAAGGTTCCGCGTTCTTGCTACAAAGCACTTGTTTTGCATAAACTTCCCCCCATCTGTCCTGAACCTTCGGTTGCGTTCTGAAGAGGCAACTACTCCTACGGATGCATCACTGTCTTGGAGTGAACATCACTGTATCAGACTATCAAAACACCGCGTCACATTCGTTTGCGTACATTGTTGAGGCAGCTTGATCACCCTAAGTAACAACACAATAATTGTCCTGCTATATCCTATGGATTACCCCACAAAGTTAACCCAGCAGAATTTGTTGAACTTTTTGAATGCAGCTGATAAATATAGAAGGCTTTGGGTATATGTGAATCCAACAGCTAAAAACATTTGTGATGTTGTCGTGTGTAAAAAAAAGGAAACCAAACCAGTTTGACCAGAATCTGTAGCCTCATTAATTCACCAACATGAACTTCTCGTCAACAGTAAACAACAACTTCAGTGCGCCGTCGTCTACCCTAACTCTTGTTGAAGACGCAGTATTCATTAGGAATAACCGTAATTATTATAGGTGACAAACATTTCGTGGTTTCACCATGTTATTAAATTTGCGTTACACACTTGGCGTCTACAGTCTGCTCCTCAAGTACTAATCCTTCATGATTCTATTAGCTTTGGTTTTTCAGTCAAAGTCACTCGTGTTTGACAAGTAATGTGAGTTTATATCAACAATGCAGTCGTTCATGAACACCCGACCAAACAAACAAATTTACTCAAGAGAATAACAAAAGTTAGATTTTCAACGATCATGCAGTCAGAAAGAGGTTCGTGACAAAACGATATATTTTGATTGGTACACTTGCACATGTTACACAGTTAAAAGATTACTGATACAAAGGTCACCCCGACATTTGGTTATGCACAGGGAAAATAACTACCCTTAATCAACGTAGAATCCGTCGAACTGAAGGTTTTGCCATAAATACGCGAGTATTGTATGTAGGTCATACAGATATTCAAAATAATATCCTTCAATGATCTCCACACGGAAATCAGTTACACAATCACCCACTTCAGTCATTCACATCAGCTTGCACATTTTATGTGAATATCAGTGAAAATCATATTGGGCTTTAACCATCACAGACCTTGGACAAATATGAATTTATTATAAAAGAGTGGGAGTGTTGTTGAATTTGTCTCGTGACAGCCAAGTGTGTCAGTCATACATTCACTGACATTCACACCCTTCCCAACAGACTGTGACACATTCAACGTTTATGATTTTTAATGGCATAATCGATTTGTTCTGATTTTCCAGTATAGTTCATACAAACTTATTTACACGAAGGATTCCTTATGTATTATGTTATGTGTTTGAAACGGCGATTTCTTAACCAGAACTCATCACATGATTCCAGTTAGTATAATGTGAGCATGATTATGATTAAGCGGTTCGTGCGAGTAAACTTTAGAGAGAGAGAGGCGTCCACACTGATAAACTGAGCACATCCTCTAACTCACAGACGCAAGAAACAATGAGTCATTTTGTGCCATCTAGACAACCTATTTGAAAATCAATAATTACTATATGAAGTAATTTCACACACTCATCAGCCGTAAACATAAACCAGGCATAAAAATAAAATTAACGATTCTTGAATGAACTGATAAAAGGTACCGTTTGCTTAATGATACCCCACATTCCGACCCACTGGAAGTATAAGTGTTTGATCAGTTTCTTGTAGCACTTATAAATGGTTGTCCGAGCTGACAATTACAGTATCACAAGAGTTCAGAATATATTAGTTGTGAGCATCCATCAAGGAAGTAAACAACGGTGCAACGACCCCTTTTTGACTTAGAATTTGTAAATGACTTGTAATCATAAATTTGACGGTTTGGGTTAGCTGAGTGCTCTTGATGTTACTTTATTAAAGCATCCCACAAGCACTTGGTTATACCTTCCTTAACCCTGATTTCATGTTTTTCGTTCTATCGATGCAAACTTTTGCAACAGCATAAAAACAGTTGCATACTAAAAGGTTGGTAATGAACATAATGTCATTATCTCACAGCCAGCAGGAGCAGAAAAACAAACGTTGAGATGGAGACAGGCTCTGCCACATGATAAGCTTGCCTTAGGCCAACGTCAAACTTATTCCTGATAAGCTTCGCCATGAAATCGTCTTTTATTTGGGATTGTGGTAAGATACCTTCAAATAGGTGATCTCTCCAGTGGTATTTCTGTAAACCTTAGCCTTCCTCATTCCTAACGAAATACTCCAAGAGATAAGTGACGGTAAAAGCTTTGTAAAACGATGCTTGCTCACTTTGTATTCAGTCTTCGCAGCACATTGTTGAGGGTTTTACAATCACTACACGGATCCGCAAAATCCAAAGGCTACAGCAGCACAACTTTGCAGGCTTACGTATCGACCCATCTGTGTTGGTTTGCGATAGGTCATGTAGTGTCGAATTGAAATAGCTAAGAGAAACAAAACACTTCTTTGCGTTGTAAAAACAGCTTGACTGAGGCTGTTCCTCCGAGGTACATCAATTTATGTATGCAGTTTCCACATCATTGTGTATGAAATTTTTCAATTTACAAACCGACTGACGTTGTTACACCCTACACTTGCTGGCTGTATCCGAAACGGATAAGCCCGTCACAGTTACCTAAGCCAAATGACGCCTGTGCTTTAAACCATTACTTCAAGTGGCTTGGGCTACACTACTTGCGGTTCCACTCACACCCCACAATACCTACACACGCACGGCAACATTTTTGAGAAAGCTTTAGTCTAGATACTCCCTAACACACGTCTACATCTATTCTACTGCTGCGGTTGTTTTCAGACAACCTGTTGACAGTTCTGGAGCTCGCACACGTGCAAGCCGAATATCCAAGTCTGAAGTTGACTTGAATCAATACCTTGAATTTTTCACACTCAAAGTCAACTACAAAAGCGAATTTTAGTCGTTTAGCTATTGCCTTCTAAGCAGTAAACAGCTGAAGTGGCAGTTAAACAATTATCTACGTCCAATGAAAATACATGCTGAGTAACATACATGTGTGTGTGGGTATGAACATTCACGAGAGTTCTTTGGTAAAGTATGATTGTAATACTGAGTGTGTTTCAATGAATGAACATTAGAATGCTTCCTGAAGTTATCACAAATGTCGAAATCGACCAATTACACAAGGGAACTTGTGATATTCCTGTCTCCCTTTTCTTCAAAATGTCAAGTAATACTGCGTCATTATCTCCTAGAACCGCAGCTTCCAGTCAATAGCTATCTCTCAGGCCGCTCATTTGGACACTGCAAAAATTCATCTGAGCCAAATTCGTACTTTGGTTTTAGAGATGCTGGAACTTTAAGTGGACATATAGTTCGCATGCTGGTGAGAACAGAAACGTCGTACTTGTTTCATTTCGAAAAAAAACCAAATCAGATGCCCGTCCTTAGGAAGTTTCTACGCAAGACCATAAAAGCTGAGAAAACAGGAAGGTCGGTGGTTAAAGTCTCTTCGTTTGGTTGCAGACAACAAGCTGACTTTTATGAGCAGGTGAATAAAACAAACTATCGTGTTGTTCCGGTACTTGTTCACTGAACGTTTTTGATGATCTTTTAGGATGTGTCCCGTAACCTCCATCCTAGTGGAGCCTTGGTTACTCAGTGTACATAATGGTCTTTAGCTGGTAAATATGTTACTAAATCTAATGTTGCACATCTTGCGCCTCGAACATCTTGTCAGATGTTTTATCACGTCTTCAGCCAACGTCCTTGTGTTCCGCGATTTCCGGTCGTAACACATGAATACAGCTACTTTTGGGTGACACGAACCAACGTCGTGCCGTTTTTCTATATAATACAAGTGACAGAGTGTACTGTGCCCTAAATGAGTTACAGTTACTTATCAATCACACGGACAAAACAGAAGCTACAGTCTACTAAAGTATTCTCAATGAACATTTGGAAAGTAAACCTATGTATCTTGAATAGTTTAGCTGTTCTATTCCATCTCTTTAGAATTCCCCATCAGGATGTAACTGCAGTTTAACTTGGTGGAAGTCGGTTCAAAACCCCCTGTCGAACACTATAGTGAGTTCCAAAATCACTGTTTTCCTGTGATGGCCCGCAAAATGGCTTTGTTTCTAAAGTTCACAGTGTATTGTCGTTTATTGCAACCGCGAAACGTGTACAAGGTAGACACGAGCGCACACTGTTCATAATGATCTCTGTATTGCATACACCTGATTCATTAAATTCGCTCTGAGTGGATCACCTGCTAATAATTTTGATTAGAATACGGCTGCTTCAGACCGGGAAACAGTAAACAGTTGAAGATGGCACTGTGTGTTTCACTCTTTCAATAGTCCTTCTTTGTTTTCATATTTCAGCTGTTGTAATGAGTGTAATACTTGAGGAAATTCTATCGTTCTTCTTGTTGGTGATAGAGTAACTTTCAGATGGTTCGTAGTCTTTTCGAGTGAAATCGCACTTTCATCAGCTGTCCGATTCTACATTGTTACGCACAATGCAGGTAGCACACTCAAGTTCACATTACTGGTTATTGCGTGAAACCAGAAAAGTCGTGAGTTCTTACGTAACCCTTGTTTGTTGACTAAGAAAAACCAAACCGTTTCTTGTCTGCTTTAGTTGAGTAACACGAAACATAACGAAAAGACATCTTCCATAATGCAATCTCAAGAAGTATCACGGAGAAACTAAGCTTTCCAACTGACCAAAAACCGTCACAGTAATCACTGTCTACCTGGTCGCTGCCGCCTTGAAGTAAACGATAAAATACTGCGTTTTTTCAATAGCTGAAGCAATCATACTCCGACTTTGCCACCGAGATTCGTGTGCTCGTAAACATTTCGTTCGGACCCTGAGGCTTTCCTGATGAAACACGACCACCCACTTTGTGAAATAATGTGTTTCCATTCTACTGGCCCAATCCGATTAGTCCTGAAGTCCTAACCACCGCGATTCAGTGTCAGTCAACTAACCAGAAGCAGTTTCCTTCTCTCATTCATCGATCGATAATTTTCTAATCGTCACCTAATTTCATTAAACAGTATCTGCTCAAGAGGAGAATTCATCGAAAAGATTTTGTGCAGTAGAACGTTGTTGTTCATTAGTTATGAGGGGGTTTACAATTATGTGAACGCACACTCATATCAGCACGCACAAAAGTGTCACCTCTCACTGATCTGGGCACAAAACAGGTTCGCGTTTCGTGATCGACGTCGGCTGTCTTTGTGTAACTGGGTGAGTGAGGATAGAAAAACACTCTAGGCCAGAGAAGCTGCTTTGGCTAATAAGGGGTTATATGAGTTAATTGTCATTGGCTGCTGTCAAAATTCTCTGTCTGCTCACCTTGGATTGATTGATTAGAACCTTGTGGACCGTCTGGAATACATCTGTCATGTTCATATGGTAGTAACACACAGCAAAACATGACGTGATCGCATTAGTTGTCATGTTTGTTACCCTGGTTCAGATTCACACTAGCTGAACTTCTTAATTCATCCGGACAATCGTCTAATCGTCCAAACGATATACTTCGCTGTGCAACAGTAGCAGGTGTTAAAATAGACAGACACACGCTGCTTCTAAACAGGCAGTCTGCCTTTTTGACTAATCCTGCTTATGGGCTAGTAAGTGAACCTGTAATCCACAACTGTGCTTCAAACCACGGCTGCTGCTTAGCGCGAGCTGATATAGTTACGCGTAGCCGTCAGCGTACCTGCACCTTACACTAATTGACAAATTGGATGCGGCCACAAGTCAAAAGAAACAAGTGTCTCAAATGTTCTTGGCATTTATATTAATGGTTGAAAAGCCACTTAGTTGTCTGGGCTATTCATCAACTGTTTGAAACACCTTATTCTAAGATTACTTTATAATAATGCCTAGTAGGCTGGTTCACCGTTCTTTGGAGAAAAATATCGACGTTTGCGCCCTTAGTTTGCAAATGACATCGGCGTCAACAAGAAGGTGCAAATGAAAAAGCATAGGACGAGTTATGACACTCCGTTTATTAAGCTGTTCAAATGGCCGGTGCAGAATGAGACACATTAATGTGCACTCGACATTCTACGGAAAACTAGACTTCAACAGTTGGGATCTACCGTTAAACTTAACTCAACCAGCCACCTTATGAATGGTGAACAAATCTCCGGCAACGACTGATCGGTTGACACGCAGGGTGCATCTTCCTGTTTCCAGATATGCGCAATCTGAAACAATCTATCACTCTTTTTTATCGTCGTCAACGATGGACGAAAGCGTGTGGTAGCTTGGAGCACATATTCCTGATCCTAAACCGGAGCTTCAGAAATTTCGACCGATAGAATCATTTAGGTAGCGTAAAGTTATGCCCAACCTCTGACTTGTTGCTGCATGCTATTGTTCACTAAACGATTATGTTCGGTTGAATAAAACATGCTAATTCCGCAAAAACTTGTTATTACGTTTTCATTACAAGTCGTCTAACACAGAATCAGTTGCATATAAGCGTTAGTAGTCACTTCAGTTTTACCAATTAATTATCAATAAGTTAGTAGTTAAATACCTATCAGCTGTGAGTGGCGTTCAGTTTATTCAAAATCAGATTCCCTACTTCTCGCCAGTAAGCACTTATGAGTCCAGTTAGTCATATTTCAATCAAAGTGAGATCCTTAGATTGTAGGTGTCCTGATCTCAGAGACAGTTTGCATGCTTCAGGCATGATATCTACTACAAACGTAAACACAACAGACTCTGTCGACTCTATGGTGATGGATACGAACTTCATTTATTGAATACTATTTTCTAGGTGTACGATCCATCACAATGAAGCTTAAATTGTTTCCCCTTGTTTCAGTAACTGCGGTTACACACATTTAGTTCTGCTGAGTTAAAGCCTAAGGCTACTGGAATAATTTTCTTTAATGCAAGTATGTTCTATTTTTAGCTGTGTAGCAGCGCTATTTGGAAACGATCGCCCTTCTCTCAAATTTCCACAAGGTGTTGTAGTATCCCCATTCATAATCAATGAAGTCTTCGTTTAGTTATCTCACCAACAAAACCATTTGCCGTGAAAGTTGTCGCTTTTCATTTGTTCGTCTGTGACTTCATTTGTTCATTGTGTGTAAAATATGACTGTTATGCAAATTTCTCCAGTTAAAAGTAAGTCTTTGAAACTCCTTCAACGGTGAAAACATATCTATTGCCTTAACGTCGGCTGGATTGTCTCTGCTATGAAATTTAGCTCACAACGAAAATCATAAGTAACGTCCTTGAATAATACAAACGTCAATGTTTTCTTTCCATTAAACTTCGACTAGGTGCTTTTGGTCACCATAGCACAAGCATGCTGTGTTCCGACAGATACTTCCAGTTCCTCTAAAGAGACAGTTGAATGTAATCGGCCTTGATAAGGTTCAAGATGATTTAGAGGAAATATTCACTAAGGAATAGCTTAACAGAGTCCAACACAAGGTAGCTGGTATTCAGGCAGGTTGTTTGATTTATAACCACTTACTTCTGTTCCGATCTTAGAGGCTTTTGGATTAGAGCTATTCGAATGTGGTTACCAGAGTTCACGAGAAAGAAAAACAATCGTGCACAGATGGGAAAAGTTTGCTGTGCAAAACCATTCACATGCAGTCATAGCAACAGTCAGTGGTATTTGCACACTTCAACAAAGTATCACAACGAAGGTTGTAAAAACTACTATTGAATGTTCTCTTGAACAAAGCTGTTTTGATGACGGTTGCACGGGAACTATTTTATCGTACCTTGTCATGTTATGAACTGCGTAGATAGTGCTGTGTTAACAAAGGTAAAAAAATCCGACACGACGTCGCTAGTGTCAAAGCATGTCAAGCATTAAATCCGAAACCTCAAACGTAGGTGAAAAAAGTGGAACAACGTGATTGTTTTTTTAGTTACTTCAATTTTTAATATTCCTTGTCGTGTGCAAGCGGAAACACGAAATACACAGCGCGGTTGAACGCACCATTCACTAACTCGTCCACTTAGCAAAAAGATCCAATACCATTCAGTTTTTAAAGTCGGAGTGACACTTCGGCAAATCAATGTGAATTTGGAAAAAAATACATATTTGAACCGGCGGACATCAATCCTACTGAAGTTGACTGCTGTTTGGCGAATACGAATGAAAGGATTTATGAAAATTAGACCTTTTTATGCTGTCCAAATCGTATATATAAATACTAACCTGTGGGTGAACTTTATGTTGGTTATGCCATCAATATGAAATTGAGTATACGAAAATGCCTACAAGTTAAGTAATAGTTTCATTGATCTCTGCATGCAGACTTACACATACTTGTAATTTTTACTGTCTACATATGTTTAAATAATTTTTTTCTGTAACACAGCCAAATCATTCAATTTTGACATGCACGCTCTATGCATGGCTTCTCAGTGGAATCTACTCTCTGCGTTTCGGTCCGGAGTGCAATAACATGATGAAAAATATAGTTTAAGAATGTGCTTCACGCTTTTACAGTATATAACGGTGCAGCAAGCCTTGCTTGATGTTGAATATATAGAAATACTGTAGTTTTGATATGTTCCACAGAATGAACTTACGTCACATACTGATCATATAGGGCTATTTTAGGGTTAAATGTTGTGATGCTGCCACTTTAAATAGAACAACTGACAAAACACTTGCATTATTTCATCAAAACAAGCTCTTCTTGAATAGTAAACCTTTAGAGAAAATCTTTAGATTCCAGTTTTAACAGGATTCCAATCATAATGACGTCTTCGTATTGCATGCAGTCTGACTTGGTGTGTGGTTATTTTTTGCTCGATAAGTGCGACTTGTTGGAGATGGACTAAAGACGCTAATCCATAATTGACATGATTTTCCAAGTTGTAGAATTCAATATCAGCTATGTGTTGCCAGTGCATTGAGCACTGGACCTCTCAGTCAGTGTTCAGTGGCTAAACATTTGTAGAAATCACTAGGATGTTCCGTTTCAAGCTCTGAATATTTCACAACATACAAGTGACAAACAGTGGTCACGTGTTGTCTTACAAGAGCCTTTTGAGTTATCTATTCAAATACACATTATTTATTCTACTTCTCTGTGTCTTGTTTATATACCTGATTCATTTTGGTCAAGTTTCCTGAATGAATTATTCAACTGCAATTGTTGGTAGATTTGCTTCATATGTTGTTTGTTTTGTGTGGAACAGTTTGCAGCTTTACATGAATCTAAAGCCCTACTGACATGATCGTGAGCAGAAAGATTGAGTGGAAAAGGTTAAAAACCTCGAAAGTGTAAAATCAAAACAACAGTATGTTTTTCGCTAAGATTCAGAAGTTATGTGACATATAGATCACAGTTTACCAATCGCAGACCACGGGTAGAGTTGTGATTCTGTGACAGTTTCGCTGCCACACAACATTTTCCACACATCTGAATCTAACATACAATCTGATTGTCGATTTCCTGTCAACAGATACAAGAGTGTACCACTGACTGTCTCTGACTAATGCCAAAATGGTTTATTTGTAAGTGTTGCATAAGATGCTGTCATGCATCTGCCGGTACCATGAGAATAAATGCCAACACAAACACTTGTTAATATCAGCTGTCTAATAGTTTTGCCAAGGAATCTGTTTCCGTTATTCATTACCGGACTTACTGCAAAAATCAAGCCAACTCAAACCCATAAAATAATCTGCTCTGTTTGTCCAGAGAGAGGAATGTTCAGCTTTCTTATGCATGCACCTTCTTAGCAAACAAATAGCAATCAGCCAAATGGGTTTAGGACGTAAAATAGTAATGTACGATACTAGGTTGAGTCGAGAAACTTGAGAAGACTACGGACATAGGTCGCAATAGATACCATTTGTGAAAAAATGTTTTGTTGACTTAGTTTTAGGTTATTTAAAGAATAAAAAGTTATGTTTGTGTCAGACTCAAACTAAATAACGAATGGCAAAAGAATATTATAACCGGTTATGTTGATTCAAAAATGCTTTGGGTAGGTTGTGCCAGGTAGAATTTTTGCCGAAAGTGCTCACATATTGTGAATGACGAGACAATAAATACAGCGGACTGTTTTCCTTATTACAATGGGATAGATATTTTAGGGATCTGACAAAATAGTTTTTCGACAACAGACCAGGGAAAACGACTAGTGAGGGACACTTCAGCTAGCATACACAAATCTTAATAGATCGACCAATCACTGTAGGAAAGTAGAGGGAAGTTTGGCGCCCATCACAAACGGAGAGACTCCGGATTTTGGCGAAAACATTGATAACGTTGAATGACCAAAGTACTCTCCAGGCACAAACTAGAAAGTGATCTAGACGGGTGGTCATAACTAACGTGAAGATAAAAACGTGTGTTGAAAAAAATTATCGTTAATTATTTCACAGTCGTGAGCAGAATATCAACAGACCTGGATGCTGTAAACGAAAAACGGTGGAACTCAGAACAACTTGCGAGTTCAGATAAGCAGCCGAGCAAGGTGACAAAATAAAATTTGGTTATGTGTTTGTTGGACGCCAAACCTATTAACATCTATTATTTGGTTATAAATCTATGATTGCCTCTTTGTTTAAATGCAACACAATTCGAAAATAAGAGAAGGAATGAGACTGCATTCTGCAGAACAACAAAGCCAATGGTCAATGCCAATGAGGTTGAATCGCCAAACTGAGTGAACTGGCTTCGAGTTGTGAGATAATCGCCTAAAAGTGCCGCATCATTAAATTCTAAGAAACGTGTGTATGGTGCTTGATTTTGCATCAGACGAGGATAGAAGTGAATAGGTCGAACAAGCGTGAGTATTCAAGGTTAAACCTGGGCAAAGCTGGGCTAAGTAACTAGAAACCTTGAGGTTCACCTGAGCTTCCATTCAAGCAAGAATGAGTATTTAAGAACTTTTTAGTGCTGAGGATGTTCCTAAGATCGGACGAAACTTTAATGTTCTGTTTAACGAACTGTTATGAAGAATACTGTTCTTCAACAGTCATCACGTTTATATTGTATGAACTACTGAATGAATAACTTAGCTAAAGGCTAACATAAAATATCTGTGCAACTCCCAACTCTTCGGTGATGAGTTATCGAGTCCGTTTGCTTTGCTGAATTTTAACTGGATAAGTGCTGTTAACCTGAGTAGACGAATCAGTGGACAGAGAAGTCGTTATAGGAAGTTACTGGTAATCCTGTTAAGATTACGGACATGCTGGTCGACATGGACAACCGGTTTCTTTGCAGGACTGGTTAGTTTAGATAGCACGTTTCGTAAGTTGTCTGAGCTCGTGACAGTTTCTGTCACTCAGTAGTGCTGGTGTACACATAGATCATACTATTTAACTCACATCTAACGGACTTTGAGCTACATCTGACAAACGGACAATCTTTTAAATTTCAGGCCTTTTTTCTCCCCTCGAAGTCCCTTGAAGTATGGGAAAGAAAATTTGCACGCAAGAATAAGAATTATTCCCCAAGGACAGGATATGTGGAGGTAGAGAAATGAGTAGTATTTCAGCCGATCAAGACAGACAGGCAAAAAATGATCAACAAATATGCTAAGGTAAGATGAAATAATTTTCCGAAATCCCTTGTCATTTTTAAGGAGAATGCCAATAAACCCGAATAATTTTCAATGAATCTGTAATTTATTTCGCCAGTTGTGCTTCCTTGTCCCTACTGACAAAATTCAGAAGCTTTTCGGAGATTACCTCTGATTGTCGAAAATTGATAAACGTCGTTGACGGTTAATAGCTTTTAACTGAGTGGTCGTGTGCTTTGAAGGAAAGAGTGACTAAACATGAACACACTCAAAAATCGTCGATTTCTGAAAACAAGTGTCAAAACTGTATTCTTTCGATAACTGTACTGTCCTTTATTGTAACTCATTGGCAGTGTGCTTTGAAATAACTGCTGTCATTTGAAAATGGATCAGTATGATTTATGATATGTGTGCAACGTAGAGGTAAGTCAGCGCAGTATTTTCTGGAATCTTAACTGCATATAAACCACCCTTTATGTGGTAGCAATATGTCTGGTTGCCAGTTTGTATGCGTGAATTGAGCACGGACACGTTTGTAAACATTAAGCAAACATTGCGCAGGACAGCTGTCCAGATACCTTGCTTCAAGGTGGTGGGTTAAAAGTCTGTTGTGTATGAATAAGCATTAGCAAATGACTGACAACGATTGGAGTTAATCCCTGGTTGATAGATTAAACAAAATGCCTATAGGGCATGCACAAGGAGGATGTATTTATCATAGTGATTTACCACATATAGGACAGCCTTAAAGGTGGGCTTTTATAGTAGCTTTCATCTTTTCTCTGTATGATCTACGCCGGCCATTTGGATAACTGAAGGCAGGATAGTGAACACTTGGTGTTAGAGTAAACTTGCTCAAAAACAGTCGTTCTTGGGTATCGTCCGTCAAACAGGGTACCTAGTTACGAATTTAATATTCATAATGCCTGAGTAACGAAAAGTCTGCCAAGCCGCATCCAACTGTTAGTTGAAGTCCACGGTTTTGTTCACTAATGTATCTGACATAGCAACTGTGATGAAAGTTGACGGCCTTTGTCTAAATCACACACTAATCGACAATTGGGTTTACGCTGATCGCGGCTGATACGTCAGTAACTTCATATTGATTGAACATCACCCACAATTGATCGCAGCTGTCGCATTCCCATAGACCTACCAGTCGGCCCCTTTCGAAAAGAAGCACTAGACACGAGATTCGCTCTCATTAGAACTCGTCAGTAGTGCATGTCATCGCCACTGCCGGGACTTGAACCACGGATTTGCTGTTCATGAGGCAACCGTGTTTGCCACTGCGCCATTGACCTCACGTTAGGCACGACCGAATTATCATATGTGAACGCTCATCCACTTTCGCTTGTGAGTAATAGTCAAGTTGCCTGGCTAGTTAAAATTTGTTTGAGTGAAAATATACAATCTATTCTGGTATCATGTAAACAGTCAATCAACTCACTATAATGTACAAGGTGGTTTGGACATTTCATATTACTTTGCGGTATGAATGAATGGAATTTTTACTGCAAAAGTCCGAGGTAATAATTTGACTTGAGGCTTAACTGGGGAGCAGTATTCCCGAAATTAGCTGAATAGGTTATGACCTTATGAACGACATACTGGAGTGAACCTCAGCAAGGAGCACTGCGTCTTGTTTTGAAATTGAGGTTTTCCCTAACAGGGTGGATTCCGTGAACCGCAAAGTGAGTTTGAGGAGGTTTATCAAGTGAACAGCAAACAGTAACTGAGCATAACTTGGAGTGTTTGAAAGGAAAAAGCTTCAATACAGAACAACAGTTTTGAATCATGATGATTTCCGATAGCGCTTGACAAGTAAACAGAACCGGGCTGTTCTACATCCCAACAAAATAAGTTCATAGATAGCTGAGACTATGACAAAAAGGGGTAAATGAGTCTGTGATTTTTACATGACTCGGAAATCGATTGGCCAGTAAACTTGGAAATAAACTGTAGAATAACGAACTTTAATTTAAACCAATTTTATGAAAGGTGCCACAGTAACACAACCTTAAGACACTCAGAAACCAAGGTCAAAGGGGTATGTACTGCAAAAGTTCATTTGAACGAGGTTCCAAAATGACCGAGGAGGTCTGCGTTTATTTTCTACTACTTGAGCCGGTTAAATAGTTAGCGAGCCTAGTTCATAAGAAACAATTTGATGAGCACCTGCTTAAGAACGCCATTCGGATTCAGTTTATGATTCTTCTGCTGAATGAGAATATAATAATTCGGTAAATAAAGGCTCGTTAACTGCGCATCAATATGTGAACAGATAGATCTAAAACTGCATGACACCTAGGGTGTGAAAAACACAACCAACTGAACAAGATTTGGTAGACCAAACAGGGTTTATTTAGTATTCACTCTTGCGGTAATTTGTGTAAATATCTGGCTGAGTGGACGACTTGCTCGAACTGTCGAAAGTGAAAATATTTTGTTTATCATCATCATCTGTAGATTCATCTGTGGATTATCTAGTGGTTTTCAAAAGGCCAGCTTTTTCGTAATAAAATTCAAAACCAGGTATATTTGGCTGTTTGTTGAACTATTTGTTGCGATAAAGTTTTCCGATATAAGAAACTGAGAGCGATTCATTAGTGTATTTAACCTTGAGTGGTCGTGTTGATGATGTTGAAGTATAGAAGTCAACATCAGTTATGTTTACTTGGTACTTGAAAACGACAGCAGTCAAAGAAAGACATCTGAATGCTATGAATTCTAGAAATAACCGGACGTATTGTCTTATACCTTAAATGAGGAATGCAGACTTTACCTATACTTCTGAAGCAAACGCCCTTGTTTTTGACCCGGTATTCGGAAAGTTTTCCAGTATTTTATTCACGACGGAATTCAGTTAGCATTTGAGTAATGTTATGTAATTGCTGGTATTCAGCGGACATTTACACACTGTAAATAAACGGACAGCTGATCCGAAGAGGACGAGAACAACGAAAGCAAACCTGATTCTCTATGACACAAATCACATCTGGATTGCTTCGTTTCTTCCATTGTCCTGTTCTCGGTTCATGGGGAAGACCAGATGGCCTCGTTTGAGTAACGCAAAGCCACAGTGACGAAATTTTCTGTTATACAACCAATGTTTCAGCCGACCTGTGACGGTTAATTGTAACACCAGTCACTTAGGCCCCACGGAAGAGCTGCCGTCACTGTGAAAAGTAATAGACTGCTAAGACTATGTGTCATGATCGCAAAGGAAAATTATGTACAGTAGGTGGCTGTTGGTGTTATTTCAGAATAACTCACATCTGATGACCGAAATAAACACGTGCTGGGAATCAAGGTAATGATATATCTACATAAGTGGATCAGAAATATGTTCACGTAACCCTCAGATATTACTACAATAAGGATCCTAAAACAGTTCAAGTCATCAGTAGAGACATACCGTAGAATAACACTAAAGGCGGTTGGATAACAAATAATTTTTCAAGTTCGAGTTTCACCAATGAAAGAACGGCCGTTGAAGTAAAGGTACCATTGCAATCTAAAACGTGCATTCCAATCTGTATACAGTTAGTTGTTCATGAGCTACTGGTTTCCTGATAGTAGCTGAACTATATTTTCTATTCTCTATTACCGCTTGGACTTCACATTTCAACCGTCTACAATACGTTTGTCTATGAGTTCAGTTGAGCATATGACATGCAAATCATTATGTCGTCTTTGTACAAAACTGGCACGTGAGGCAAAACTGACTCATAGGTGATGTCCAATTGCGTTCAGTTATACGTGAACACCGTCAAACATACAAACAGAACTGTATTATGTAAGTCGAGAACAATTATTTATGACCTAAAAGCAGGTTGATCTTGGGCCGTATGTGACTCCACGCGTTGGTGACTTTGATGTTTCACGATGAACATTGTTTTAAGCAGATCCAACACAGCCAGTATACCGTTCACATTATGGATATTATATCTGACACCAAGTTACTAACTTTTAAAGTTTAATAAAAACCATAAAGTATACCAACAGAAAGAAGGGACTAAAAACTCGTCGATTTATCACTGGGTGACTAATGAATTACTTGATTCAGGACAAAATGATGAGTCTATTGTATCACTAACCTAAGCTTCTTATCGGATAATACTTTTGGAAGAAGAGACACATAATGCGTACTCACCTATTCAAAGGGACAGTGAATCACATTTCACGATATCAAGAGAAAATGATATATCAGACTGCATGTGTATATTAGCAAAGCACATTGTGCTACACTATACGACTCAAATCCATTTACTTCAGTGAGACGATTCATTGCCAACTCGTCCAAAATCAACTTACAGCTCTCGAATTCCAACAAACATCCCACTCAGCCATTTCCGACTTGCTTGCATCTCTAGCTTATATTAGGTTGTGTCTTATGAAACCAATTCTGTTTGGTCAGAGAAAGATAGCAATGCATCTATCACTGCCTAATTGGTGTTGTATGCAGATGGGATATGAATAATCCTCCACAATTTCATTCTGTATATCATTCTGATTGCTGTCCACAGTAATCGACCAACACATAAATCATCTTTGTGTTTTACCCACTTACCTGGTTCAACAACTGTGTGATAACCTGAAAGCACTATTATCCATTACGGCACGTACAACCACACGTTTCTGCTGAATATTTGCGCAATTTATTTGTTTTCCACATGTTATTGATTAGTAGAGGAGGTGTCTGGCGTAGAGTTTGTGATAACTGATGAGAATTTACTCCCCTTTCGCATGTAATCTATTAGTTGTCCGTATGTTGGTACATCGCTTAGCGGTTAAAACTTAAAGGCGCCAAAAACCGTTGTTTTAACTTGCATTATAAGTAGCATTCTCGCCATCTCAATGGCGTCCAATAAAGCAACTAGCTTTTCGATTTATTCGAGTGACCTCTTACATAAAACAAAGGATGTTCCCAGGTGAAAATGTTTGTCCTCTTCTGAAATATAGTAGTCTCTGCAAACCACCTCCAGATATGAACAAGGTTATTCAATATGTAAATCGCTGTTGTGTGGAAGGTTTACAGTACTGTTGTAAGAAGCAGGCGCTACTGATGTTTCGGTTACCTCGTTGCCACTCAGAAGATTATGTGGGAATCTAGAATAACTTACTGTTACCAGAGAGTTGAGAAAAGTTATGATAGCACAGTATGCCCAACCTTGTAAGCTGAGCTGCTCTTTAATGAAGCCTTGTCATTTCAACCCTATTTCAATATTCATTGCACAAACTACAAGCCTGTACAGTTGGAATGGTGGATCACAAGATAAAAGTTATCAGGATTTGTAAGCTCTAATTGTTCACCAGTAATACGTTGTGAACGATGTGATTTTCTGGTGAGTAGTACGGGATTTTTGGTATAAGTAAACTGAACATCAGTCCCAGTTGATCGCAGCTGTCGCCTATAATTTTCTACTCATCGCGACTTGTGGAGAATGTTGAGCATTAAATTGAATAGGATGATATCTCAAATTTTCCTACGCTACCGCAAGCTATATAGTTTTATACGATATTGTGAAACTCAGGTTTACAATAGACATAATTCATATGGACTCATTTAACCTAATGAACTACAAGAATACTGCTCCCGTAATTCAGACAAGCAAATACAACATTTCTTTTCAGTGTCCCCAACCATACCAACGAAGACCACTTATAAAGAATCAAAATCTTAGACAAACTTCCTACAGTGAAGTGAAACCATATATTCCTTTGAGCAGTACATACAGGCGACCGAACGGAGAAGTGCGTCATTTTCATAAATTGGTCTCATCCATATTAAATATTTCACACTACTTGTTAGTAGTGATACGTATAATCAACTAAAATCACTTCGGTTTACCAACTGGTAGTACCATCCACTAACCTTATGTCCACCGAAGTAATTGGGTTGGCAATATGAAATTGGAAACTAGTCTCCACGCAAAAATTCCCTCGTGTAACAAAGCAGGACATCTTTCAAATTCAAATTCACTCGCGTTTGCATGTCTAGCTGATATGCACTCTATAAACCATCTCCAGATTCCCGTAGAATTCATAAGAAGTCTATTTTGCAAACAGCTGTTTTCGGCAATTCTCATCAGGTTATTACAATTACACAGGATAAGTGCAAGTTATATATGAAAATTATAACGTATCAAATAGGTCATCAGAAAATCACAGGAGTGCTACGGATCACAGTCTACTAAGGGAGAGTGGGAGTGTTGGTGAATGTGTTGGAGTGTTACACGTGCCTGTCATGAGAAGTGCGTTCATCGGTGTCGAGTGGTTCACGCTTGCGCGGGTTTCAAGTGGATGTGGAATGATTGACCAGGGGAGGTGGAGGGTTTGCACGAATTGTTTTTGGGCACATAGGCAAGGGGTGTGGAGTTTGATAGCAATAGCCTCGGCCGTTGATAATAATCGCACTTTGACAGATCTGCAGCAGGATTGACGAACCTTGTAGTTGACTCGGAACGCTTCATTTCGATTTATTTGATGACCAGTGTCAAGTAAGTGGGAGCCAATCGCGCTGGAAATAGGCTTTCTCGATCCGTTGCGAAGCCATTTCGGTAGGTGTTCACGGATCCTTTCCGATAGCCACCTTGTGGTCCTCTCAAAGTAACCTGCTTGACAACAACAGGTGACAGAGTAGATACAGAAAGACAAAGAGAACTTGGGCAAACTATCTTCAAGACGTGGCACCAGGACTGGGCAGGTATCGAACGACACGATAAGTCTCGCTGCAGGGTAGGCACTCTCGACAGCGTTTGAAAGTCTACGATTAACTATTCCACTGTTAACCTCACCTCTATAAGACAGACAGATGTAAACCGGCTTTTTCTTCGCTGTCTGGATGAGTTCACGTTGCGTACCGGGATGCAGATTTTTATCTACGAATCTCTCAGGATATCCATTTTCAATGAGAGTTTCTCGAATATGTCTTACTTCCTCCTGAAGAGTGTCCGGTGTACATATCTTTTGTGCCCTGTTCAACAGACAACGCACCAAATTTCTTTTGTATTTCAATGGGACAAAACTGTGAAAATGTGTGTATTGACCAGCCCACGTCTTTTTTCTATGAATCGATCTTTGAATTGTTCCTTCTGATCGGCGAAGCAACGAAACATTCAGGAATGAGAGTCTGTTGTGATGTTCTAGCTCTACGGTGAACTTTATATTCGAGTGCGCTTTGTTGAATTCATCTAGTATGACCTGGGGATCATCATCGTTTGGAAGGAGACAAGAACTATCATCTAAATAGCGCTCGTAGAGTTTGCACCTAATTACTATGTGATTGAGTTCAGTAGTCTCTAGTTTGGCCATAAATGTATCTCCGAGTAGCGGGCCTAGAGGTGAGCCCATTGCCACTCCATCTTTCTGCCTGTATAACTCCTCACCAAATTGAAATTGAACATTATATGTGTAAAACAACAACAATTCTTTCAGTTTTTCCACTGAAATTCCGACATCAATCTGATTGCTCTCAATATAGGTGCACAGGTAGTCAATAGTTTCTTGCAATGAAATATTAGTGAAAAGCAAAGTCACACTCAAGGACAACATTTTGTCATTCCCGATATTCATTGAATCGATTGAGTCTACAGAGTCGAAAGTGTCTTTTAGGCTAGAAGGAGTTAGTCGTCATTTGGTCGGTTCTAGTATCTCCACTAGTAATTTTGCTAAAGCATGATACGGCGAATTGTACATGTCCAGGATAGGTCTTAATGGCACTGCGTTCTTGTGAACTTTGGGAAGACCGTACAAACGTGGAATGACCGTTCCCGTAGGTCGGATACTTTCGAAAGTTGAAGCATCGATAACATCTGCTTGTTTCATTTGACGGAGTAACTTGGATAGGCTTTTCTCTATTGTTGTCGTTCTATCTTTATCTTTCTCCGTTTTCTGAAACTTTGAGTTATCTGATAAGATCAACGGCATTTTGATAAGGTAATCAGTTTTGTCAAGTAAAACTATTCCCGCTCCTTTGTCATGCTTCATGATTAAAATATTCTGGTTGGATTGCAACTCTCGTATAGCGTCTAAGTGTTCACGTTCCAATAAGCTGCATCTTGGTACCTTGCTATTCTGATAAGTATAGCAGGCGTTCACGAGAGTAGATTTACAGTGTTCAGCATTAAATTCTGATGAAATAACGGGTCCATTTAGTTGCGCATGCAAATTTTTAAATTGAACTTCCGTGTCTAAGCGGTTACATTTAGACTTCGGATGACAAACTTTTGGGCCTAATGATGGCGCCTCCAACATAATACGGTTTAGCGTTATAGAGGAAAAGTTGCGAACATACCGTTCTGGTTCTGTTGGAAACTCAGCTTGCGGCTTGATTTGATTCAGACTACACAGCAACTTTCTCTTCTTGTTATCCGCTTGCTTCAGCACCTCTGTCTATACGTATTGTTCGAATAACCTCTTGTCCTCCTCGGGGAGCGTCTCGACAGCAGTCACACGCTAAGACTGATTACGCGTTAATTCGTCAATTTTTGATGACCACGAGTTTCTTTCATCCCGAGTATGACGTTGTAAGGTTTTAGTGGTAGGTGACACTTTGCAACGACGTAAAATATTCCAGTAAAACTTAGCAAACTCCTTGTTGTCAATGCAATTATTGAGAAATCTTACAACAGCCTTTGATTCTCCCATTCTGGTGCTAAACCTAACATACTCGTTCAGTTGCTTCACCAGAGTTGGGTCTTTTGATCGTTTCAGTCCCCACCAGATTCCCGTAGAATTCATAATAAGTCAATTTTGCAAACAGCTGTTTCCGATAATTCTCATCAGGCTATAATTTTCATTAATAACTTGCACTTATCCTATGTAATTGTAATAGCCTGATGAGAATTCCCGAAAACAGCCGTTTTCAAAATTGATTTCTTTCAACCATTTCAGTTACTTAATGAGCAACGATACATAACAGTCTAACTACTAAATCTGTATTGATGCCCATGCCATGTATAAATAGTGACCGGTTGACTGACCAAATATGGACGAAGTCTCCACTGAACCTATGGCAGAATTTGTCAGCATGCGTCAAAATCAGCTATTAGATTCTTTCTCTGACCGTGGTGTGTATGAATGGAGCCCTGAGTAAATGTTATTCATCACGTGAGTTAGACAGAAACATAGTTACGTTTAGTGTGTACATTCCTTGTGCTGTTCATCAATGAAACCAACCGTTATTCGGTTTGGAAACATGATGAAAGCACTTATGCAGGACTGAAGTTCATTACCACGTTTGCAAAGGTAAACTGAGCTATGCCGTAATTATCAGTCGGTGGGTACCACTAAAAACACACCCATGTGCATTGTGTGATTAATTGATGTTTTTCTACTGGCAATCCCCTGGTATTTCAGTCTTGTTTATTTGTTGAAATGCAAGTTAACATGAGCAAGTAAAATAGGGTGCATTCTCCTGTGACGACTTCACTGAAATTTGTTAGAATTTTTAAACTATAAATCAATACTTTTGACTTGCGTTTGACTACACTGTTTTTCAAAGTTTTCCCGAGTTCTCAAAACAAAAAGTCCAATCAAATCAGGGACTTGTTCTTATTCTTCATCAAAACATGTTTGCTTTGACTATTCGTGTTTTGAATTCGCAAAAATTGTAGTATATGGTTTAAATCACGGAAGGTAATCACGAATTCAAGTTGCTTGAACGTTAGTTTCTCGGGAAGGTTGTTTCGATCACAGAGATTCGATGTTCTACGCGAGTAAACTTTTTATTTGCATCCACTCTTTCATTATCTGGCGACTAGAACGAAACGTGTGCAAAAAGGTTCAAAAGTTGAACCAGATGAAATTGACATACTTCGTAGAATCATCAGATCGTCGTTTTTAGTGTGGAAAATTTGGAGGGTACGAGGTAAATTCGAAAAACACTTAGCGTCAAACTCTGCTCTGGTTGCATGTGCTCAACATTAATTTACTTTCTGCATTAGGCAAGTGCATGAGTAAATTTCCATAAAGTCATCGCTCAAATGTTACGGCTTATTGAGATGAACACCACAGATACATTTTACTATAAAATTCTAATTGATTAAAGTAAAAATTTTCGTGTGTATTGGATTTAGTGTGACTATTTTAATAATCCATCTTTGTATGTTCTTGCTATGTGTAAACCGCGCGTGCATTCACCCAAGCATTATAGAATCAAGCAGCAGTTAAGCAGATTTGATAAAACCAGTGTTTCCAGTTTTGTACCATTTTGAGTTTTGTTGTGACAAATATTCACTGCCCCGGGTAATTCAAGCGGTATTCGTAAGCAGACAAAACTGCGCACTTTGAATGGACGAACTGATCATGTCTAGTGAAGTTAACTGTGTTGTGTTCAACAAATTTACTTCAGGCGATCGTGGCCTTATCTCCTCAAGATGTCAACACCTTCGCGTGGAAAACAAAGTAAACTTTGCGTTGGAAAATCCACTTTGAATGACCGGAGCGATTTTGTTTTTCAATCATTTTGTCGCCTTGATATAAAGCGGAGTCCAGCAACCAGGGCATTTCTGACAACCCAAGAGTTAAAAAACTTAAAATGGCTTAAAACTTCTCAGAACACACAGGATGGTGTTTGTTTGATTCGGTCCAAAATCGACAGCAAAGTAGTATTACTGCTGAAGTACAGTAACCAGGCCCACTGGTTGCCCGTTCATCATGAAGACCGAACTGTGAGCTGGCTTGTCGCTTACTAAAAGCAGTTATTCACGAACTAACACAAGTCAACAAAAGAAGGAAAGTGTTGGATTCGCGCACTTTACCGAAGTTTGTCAATTATGTTTTACTCATCTTTTTGGACATATTCTGTCAAATATCGATTATTGTGCAACTTGGTTATACTAACCATTCAGGGCATATTATACGATAATTCCTCACTGACTCCAGTACCAAAATTATTACAGAGGATGAAACAATTGCTGGTGACTTGACAATTTGTGACCAAAACCGTAAAAACTGGATCGGTAAATTTCGACGAATGCAGCTCTTAAGTTCCCCGAACCACTCCTTTAGGAATGGGTGTATAGTTCGTGGTACCTCATACCTAAGGTTTTATTTACTAATGATCACACAGATCCCGCTAAATAAAGATCTCACAGAATACGAGCAGTGATTGCTTTTTTCGATTTAGCGCACACCCAATCCCCACCACGAAGACCAATCTAATAATGGGTCAATCCAACGTTGATGGAAAGTTTAAAAGTATTATTCAGTAAACGGTCTCATTGTTGTAGTTTGCGAAATTCGTCAAGATTTTTCTATTGGACCAATCGGTTTGTGACATTACGCGCAATCCTGGATTACGATTTCTTTGCCGACAATATACCTTTGTAAACCCGTGGTCCGGTGTCATAAACAATGGTTGCATACTCCAACTAGCCTGATGTAATTCTCACATTATTTACGCGGCAAGTTCGAGTTCGATTTCAAAATTCCTACCTCCGAATACTTCACCCAGCTAAAACAAACATTTACATTATGTATATTCAAAGCTCTATTGAAACAGCTGAACCATTTAGGACGTACATATCTTGGACATAAAATTACCTCATGTAGTTGTCTCACAACTACCTCACATTTGATAAACAGCCTCATATACGTAATTACGCTATCAAATGATGCGTCACATTTGCGATGAAGTACTATAATCCATCTTGGCAAACTGAACAAAAGCCATGTGTGGGAAACACGATTTTGACAAATAAGCTGCTTGTGATCCTATCAATAAAAATCTACACAAACCGGCATTTACAATTCGTCTAAACTTGCTGGAATCAGTTCAACAGAAAAACACTCCGTCATTAGTCACTATCGAAGACCGATGGACAATGAAAACAAAGACTGCGCGTTGACCCCCGAGCATTGGTATCGACCCTGCAAAATACAGTACATAGAGAAACTTTTAAAGCTAGCGAGGCACGGAGCGAGTTGTGTTTTTTGCTCCGGGACGGTCAATACCAAATGGATATCTTACTTAAAAGAAAAGTAGGTAAAAAACCAAAATCATCAAAACTGTACAATTGAATGGGACTACCAAAAACAGTATTTTATATAATCGCTATAGATGGATCACTGACACAGAGATGAATGGCCAGTCATTCAGAACTCAGTCTGAAAGTAGACGACTATAACAGTTCAACTGGATTTCCAACCCATGCCACGAAACTAACCTCATAATTGAGGTTAAAAAAGAAATTGCTCGGCACTACGTAAATTTAGTGCATCATGTATGAAACTACAAGGTGAAGTCAGATGTCGTCACATGTTATTAGCCGTTTCTTGCAATTTCAGTTATTTCAACACTCAGCACACGGATTCTAGGATACCGGCTCAAAGTATCCGGACCCATTCGGTTTGTCTTATCCAATATCCAGCAAACGTCTACTGACCTGAACGGCAAACACTGAAAACGAGATGCAGTACCAATCCTGGGGATTACAACACGTACCAAGAACAGGGTTTAAGTACGAATCTAATTGTCTAGAATAAATGAGAATCTCAGGATGCTTTAAATCGATCTTCAGATGCCCACCTAACGCCCTCAAAATGAAAGCCGTTCCAATGGCCAATAAACTTCAAAAATAATGTTATCGCCGGAAGATAGTAGGAAGGAATTTGTACAGTTTCATCTTTTGTCCACATCGATCTCTATCAATCAGAGCGATGGAGAACTGTTCTGCGAGATCTATGTTAAAGAACTGTGAAAGAATCAAATCACTATGGAGTCGCTGGACTGAAAGTAGATAGCGAACAAGGAATTCAGATCGAGACTCGTGTGTGATATTCCTGCGAGTTGAACATGTTCAACATCTTGTATGTCAGGGTGGTGCATACACGATTTGATCGGTGTGCCCAAATACCGGCTTGATATAAATCACGTGAGATATTTGCAACTCGCTTCTAGTTATGTAGGTCAAGTGTCCTCACTAGACCCAAGAGCAGCAAACCTGTTTCTGGCAACCATCTTAGGATAATATGGTAAAGCTAAAGTATACAACATTCAGATGCCTATATCTTCCTTCATATCGTTTTTCGTGGTATGCCATGCTGAACACACTATGAATCATAATGGCTTTGACTGAGTCCTCACTGAGTGACGTGAACACAATCTTCATCAGTTGGAGGGATGAGGTTCCATTCGTCCGACCAGCGTTTATTTTAGTGGAGATTAATTAGCCATACACCAGGTTCAACTGCATACCACAATTTTCACCAGTCAATGTAGAGTAAAGCGTTGTTGAAAGTGTTGAAAGTGCCCGTTTTAGAGGACCATATAATAACCGATGACGTAACCCAGAGAAATCTGAGAGAGAAATGGAAAGAGTATGATCCGTTTTTATTTTTTAAAGTTTTCACCATGAAGAGAGTAGGTATTCCATAAAACAGTCAACGATTTGACGTCATTCGTTCCCAGTTTGCTTCTGAGAGAATCATGCGTGACAACGTTGAACGGCTTGGCAACTTCAAAGAAGATAACATCTGAGATGAGACCACTGTTTTGGCCTTTTGGAAGAACACTGACGAAGATAAGTACTGCCGTGATTCAAGAGTGACAAGGAGGTGAAACGCGCAGCGTAGAGAGAGTTAGTGGATGACTGATTAGTGCATGGAGATAGAGCGTTTTACTGAATGATGCGTTATTTGATGGTAGTAAAGCTTAATGGCCCATAGCCAGCGTAGTATTGTGACTTCAAAAGACGCTTGGCCTGCAAATTCGTTCATTGTATGAACTCCCGTAAGGGTTATGATAAAAATGAAACCACAAACACGTATATACATTTGCACGGCTGACGTGCATTCACATACATTTGATATCAATCCGTTGTCATTCTCCCTGGTGACACTTCTGCCATGACGCGTACACACTATTTCGTTAGTCTCTTCTGGTCCGTCGCCTTCCTGGCACTGGGGCTTGCACTTTTGTTCATGAAGCCGCTTGTGAGTAGTATACTACTCACAACGAAACTGCCTGTTATACAACAATAGGATTTATCACTGTCGTGCAGAACAGAGGAGTGACTGTAGTTTTTTCATCTACTAGTCAGTGTACTGAATCTTGAATTTCTTTTACTGGATAACTCAAGTAAATATAGGCCCACCAATCTGGGTTATCAGTTGTAACAAAATGGAACGAACGGAACACTAAACTTACGGACAAATAAACACAGGTAGTGCAAGCATTATTAGTAAACCAGGGAAGTGAATAGGAACGAATTGAAACATAGAACGAACAACTGTATTCGGTCGACCTGGTGGCTGATTGTTGCAAATAATGACAACACTATTGACAGACTAGTGAAGTGGATGGGAATGAGCTATATTACATCAACTATTAGGTGGGTCAACGCAACTGCTTACATTCTGTTCGGGGAAACTACCGCCCGCTGGAACGCGTTACATTACATTTGGTGGAGAACTATTACGCGTTTTCTGTCAATCAGGCAACTTCAGCTCTTACTCGAAGTCGAACCTTCTGTGTGCATGTTGATCGTAAGCCTTTATCACTTGTAGTCAATCATAGTGTAACCAAGACAGTTTCGACACAACTACCGCGTATCATCCATGTGCTAACAGGGGCGAGACAAGGTGGTAAAGACTCCGTAGTTTTCAGCAGGAAAGTCTCATGAATGATTGTGCAACATAGCAGATTTCGTGATGCGGAAGTCTCCGTCGACGTTGCGGTTGACGTTGAAGTAGGAAGAAGATCCCGTTTGTCCAGTAGCTCTCTCCCTCCTTGTCGAAAACCAGAAGATGAGCACAGAACCTGTTGGCTACGGACGCGTGCTTAAACGCCTATCTTATGTTAAAAATCACAGGTTGAGTTGATCGGACGCAGTATGAAGAGGCGGGCCGAACCTGGAACCGGTCAAGCTCTGCACCAACTGCATCCAAATTTTGGAATTGCTGTAGAGACACGATACTACCAAAATACTGCCAAAACAGAATCGACAGGTCAACAGTATTCAGGCTTACGCAGTTGGTTCGGAGGAAGATGTCCTTTTAGCGTATACTTCACGTTTACTGCGAGCGCACACCAAGTCAGTGAGGTGAGTTCACACATGATCGGTCTACAGGGTGAAAAGGTTGACAAATGGGGTAGAAAGGAAACCATGTCACAGGGTGGGGAAAAAGGTTTAGAGGTAAATGAATATGGCGATTGTCATTGAACCCACTTCGCATTATTGTTGTTTTATTAAATTGTTGACAATAAGATGCACGATTGTTCCCAACAGATTGGCTCAGCTCGGGTGTTATTACAACTGAGTTGAAACCAGTTCTACGGTCAAGAAAAGTCATTTACTTCAATTATGTATTTCTGGAAGCATCACGATTGGCATCGCGGATTTCTGCAACTTCTTGCGATTGACACTTATCGGCCTGGAATTCTGAATATTCACAATTAGTGGGGAGAAATCGAAGACTGGTTAGAACGCTTTAATATATGGTGTTTCAGTGGCAATCAGCTGAAGGCGGAAAAGAAAGTCGTTCACTTCCTTACTGTAATTGGTAAGGATCATCATCATCATCATAGACAGCAATACATCAGTGGTTCACACTGATGCTTAACTGCCACAGTTGGTAAGGATGCGTACAGCTTATTAAAAACGACTTGTCATTTTCTGATCTACCTAATTCTATTTCCTCCGATTCTCTGATGAAACTACTGTCCTCACACGTTCAACCTGTAAATTTCAAAACAGCTGAACAGGCCAAATTCCATACTCTCCCGAGAAAAGAAAACAAGAATATCAGGTAGTTCACTCTCGAAATCCAGACCCAAGCAGATTGGTGTCAACTCGAAAGCCATTTACAAACTCAATTTCGTGAACGTTTGATAGCTGGAATAAATATGCTTGATCTGCAACAAAAGTTTTACTGGTTCCGAATTCCACTTTCCAGTCTGCAAGGTAATCAAACAAATAGCATCAGGATGTCAAAGATGTGATAGACGGACCGATGGGGTTGTGCAACAATAATATGAGAAGATCAGAAGGTCAAAAAGGACGGCGTTATGATAAGATAAATATTTGAAATGCAATTGATAATAACTATACTACACCTGATTCAAATGCTACCCGACGATGGAACAGCTGTAAGTCCAGTGAAAGCAAACGTTATCGATTGACTTGTCGATTTCGAAACGCTGTGTCACAAGCCTGGTCAAATTGGCCACATTCAATCCATTTGTCATAGTTCAAAGTCTTCTTTTTCACAATCAAATTATGGCGATGGTAACTTGAGTTCTGACTTCCATTCTATTGTAATTGCTGTTGATTCTATCAGTCATATTAAACATTACTTCTGAAGTTTCTATGGAAAGTATCACTGGACACGTTTTACCATTCATTGGTTCTTGTCAGATCACACTTCCTGGTTCTCAGTCCACTGTCAAACATTGCCACTTTTTGGTTATTGAGCATGAGCTATTGAATGTTGGTTTGAAAAATATGAAACATTTGTACATTTCTGCTACATTACTTTTGTATTTTGGTGCGAGTCAAAATACTCAGTCTAAGACTTCAGTGTTCGAAAGCTCCTGGTGGTATGCTTATCAAACCAATTGCACTCGAACGCAAAGGCAATCCGGTCTCTCTGAAGTGACGAATCGTCCGCTTTCGGTTACATGAACCTGTCGGAAAGGCAGTCGATCAAGTTGAGGGTAAAGAACATTAACGCCTCTGCAATCTTCGACTAGGGCTACAACCATCTTTACTCCGCTTCAACATGACCGCAAGGCGCCTTGAACTTGTGGTGATTACTCACTCACGCTCAATAAATTTATTTTCCAGAGGACTTGCACCACTGTTGAACCAGAGGATACTCTGCACCAATTTCACGGCCCAAACTATTTTTCGAAGTTCGATTTAGAGGATGCTTCTCTACAGGTTCCACTTGATGAGCTTTTCAGTGCTCTAAAAACCATCAATACTCCCTTATGACTGTTCTCGTGCAATTTTATGTCTTTCGGTCTGGATGTATAAACTGCTATATTTCAGGATGTTATGAACACAGGAATGATATTGTTTTGCAGGTGCCACACATGCTGATTCAAGATAAACGATTGTATGCTCTAATGGAACTATACCGTAGGGTAAAACAATTATGGAGGCCACTACATGAAGAGGAACAACATCACATTCATGAAGATCGCCTGAAAACTTCTATCACCTGAGTGCAATCAGTGATTGGGGTACACATTCACGCCGCTCTCGTCTCGAAAACACAGAACATAAGTGTTGTGTTTGTTCCCATTCACTGATGTAACGTTCATGCGACCTAATCCCCCAACGTAATCATGCCAACATCGAAATATATACAGGCCACGAACAGAGAGCACGCAGATACAGAATAACACACGTACTTGCGGATGGAACAAGAATAGAACCGGAAACATTTGCAATGCAAATGTTCCAGAAGGACACATCGTAAGCGTGACTTCAACGGAACGAAACAGTCTACCCCACAGCACCCAAGGAGAGCAATCACCCGTCGACATTCTCATCGAAGGAACCGGCACAACTACTTGGTTGCAACGCTGAGCGTGAGCTTTCTTACAGTGACAACATTCACCTGGCACGCGGTCAGTGGTGACCTTACATTTCAAAATCCAAAACTGACTATTAGTGCTGACAGACAGATCTGAGACACCCATGTGAACTTCGGGTTCGTGACAGTGACGGATCAAAAGCTTGCGACAACATCGTGGCGAGATCTGATCATAAGATCCACACTGCATTCATTATCTGATCGGATTTTACTGCCAATCTACAGGCCTCCATCCATCAAAGGTGGTGATAATCTTTCAAGTTCAACCACCAAATCAGGGTTTATGGTGCAGGCAAACGACACTTTCAGTTCACTGAAAATCTCGCACTTTCGCACAAACTTTATCATTTTGAGACAAGAGACATTGATTTTGGACATACAAAGTGACTTCACTCTGTCTGACACACTTTGTCTGGCGCACCTTGTCACCACCACAAAAATAAACACAACGTGGTAACCAAGCGTCGACCCAGAGTAGCCTAGTGTAGCGACCATTTAGAAAGGTGCAATTTTCGTTGCCATTTTGTTGTACAAATTGACACTTCCCGATGAAGCATATTGGTTTGGCTCAGTTATATACCCTACTTCCGCTAGCGTAGAACTTCTCCGCTTTTCTATTCCGCGCGCTACTCACAGGACGCTCGCTGGGTGTATAAATTTTGTTCCTCGGTCGTGGCACTATAAACAGTACTGCGCTGTTTGTTGTCTTCTGGATTATTACCATCGGGTAACGCATTGAATCTGGAGTGAGACTTTGTGGGAGAGGTCCCACAAACTGGTGAGTCCGACATTAGTAGATTTGCTGCAATCCGGTTGCGCGCACCTGCGATCCGACGTATTTTGTCCTCGTATTTTTGTTCCACGCTATTTGGTGAGTCAGTTCCTTGGTGTTATCTTTTATACGCGGTTTCATTATTGAACCATACTGTATTTTTTGTTATGCAGTAAGTCTGACCGAATTTTCATAATTATTAACCTACTCTATATTACCCGTTTTTGCACATTACAGACTGTCGAGCGTTTGCCATGTCTGGCGAAGATATTATGCCCCTAGATTTGCATACTCTAGACACAATGACCTCAACAGTTCCTCCAATGTCGGAAAATTCTCATAATATCAAAATTAACGGTGTGACGAACAACTGTTCACGATCATTCTTTCCCAAATCAATACAAGTACATAGGGTTCATCAAGGCGCAGAAACAACAAGTGACTGTTCACGAGTGATAGTAAAGGCTAATACTAGACTACGCGCACACTTGTTGGTTACGCCCAGGCCGGACATTAACTGAACGTTACGTCACGCGGTCAGGGTCGAATGTTTGTGTGTGGTCAGATTGTATGTGATTGGTCTATAGCCACGGAAGGTGCAAGAACTGAATAAATTTCTTTTGAGAACGCAGCTTAGGGTTGAGTAATCTAATAGCCATTGATTCGGCGGTCGCCAGAATACGCTGACGGACTGTTTTGTTTGAGTGTTCACAACTCTATAGACAACCTGGAATGTTTTGTTGGGGTCTATGCGATGATTAGTGTCATCTAGATGTGCAACAATGGCACTAGCAATTGATTTACGGCAACCGGTTCTAATCCGAGCCGAATGATTTTTCTTGATTCTTTTTGACAAGCGCTTAGTCGTACGCCCAACATATTCTGCAGTACATATTTAATGATTACCAGTTGTGTATAGTTATCGACTATTATGCAATAGCTGTGAACGTTAAAACTGTTTGAAAAATATATATATCATTTTTTGAAAAAGAAAATATATATATATATATTGAAAAATATATATATAACTTAGCCTGTTCGCCCCATATGATTACACACAAATATGTTCATCTTCCTATCCTAACAGACCATCTAACAATCTTCCCCTGTTGCAAAACATCCTTTCCATTTCACATAACGCCCGTATATACTAAATCGACATCGGAATTCGACTATATTCATATACTAGATAAAGCCGTGAATGGCGTGGGATTTTTGTAAATAGTGTATATGGAAAAGCATATGACGATGTTTGTGTACCCAAAAGGACCACGTACACCAATCAGAAACGATGAAATCTTCGGTACACACCGATGCACAAACGTCTATAGGATAACCCGAGTGAAAGGTGTGATGGACGAAGCAGAATGTGTGACCCCAAATAAATCATGTACACCAATGAGGAGGAGTGTGAACGTGAGAATATCACAAAGTGGCACAGATGTGTTGCTGGATAATACGGATCAAAGAGGCCAATCACACGGCAAATTTCGGTCAATATACACGAAACAGTGCAGCAGGAAAATAAGCAATTAGTGAATTGTTTATGGTTGCAAACGATGCAAACATTCGTGATCGACGTAAAAAAGTTACGTCATATCCCACTCTATCATCGAGAATCTTTAATAGTATATTCTGTTTGCTCTAATGCATTTTTTGAAACTAGATTTAGAAAAATTATTCCAATCAATATGAACGGAATCAAATGTGTTGAGTACCATGTATCTCAAACGCTACAAATGCACGTTCTCCAAATTGTTAATGGTAAACGAGTAAGTTTTTGGAACAATTCAATTAATTAAGAACTGCCTTAATTGTGTTCACGCCGTGCTTCAGTGTGTTTGTTCTAAATCGGCCTGAATATTGTGTGAGGTCAAAACACGGGTATTCAGACGGGCCAGATGAATAGTGCAAACAGTGTTCTCGCTGTGACCGTGAGTTATGTTATCGGAATGAAGTACGGAGGAAGACGGCTGCGGCCACAATTGCGAAGAAACTCACGTAATTCATCCAGCAGTTGGTTGAATGTTGTGTCATCCAGTTGCATCTTCGCCATCATCCCCAGCTCTGTGAACGCTGCCACTCCGGAGGATCGGACGTAGGTTTTTCTCGGCGCGTCATAGTTCCCGACAAGGATTTCCAAAATTCCGTTGAAACTTCTTGTCCATCTAGGAACAAGGGGAAAGTTTTCCATATTCCCGCCGAACGATTGAAACATGCAGGGAGTGGCTGCATGGTAAAAGGTACTCCACCGCAAACGGACAGTCGCAATTCCACGCAGTTGGATTGACGTTGTAGACGTTGTTGCCGTCCGTCACGGTAATCCCCGTCGGAGAAGCGGTGAACGTCAACTAGCTTTCGTCCGCAGCGTATACGGACATCAGCTGTACGGCCTTTGGGACCAAACGACTACTCAACCCCAGGTAATCTTTACGATTATTGATGGGCGGGTATGAGCGGTAGGCAGAGACGAGCAGTGCCTGACGATCGTTGATAATGTGGTCAAAGATAGCGGTTGTGCGCTCAATTGCCTGCCAGATTCGTATATGGGCGTTCAAGTTGTGCCGCTTTATTGAACGATGGGTTGCTTCGACGAAGTTGTTGTCCCGCCTGCCGAATGTCGGGATCTTCGGGCTGCGATAATTAGTCCATTTTTCAGATCTCCTAATGAGCCTGGGCATCAAGTACTTATTTTAGAACGACGCGTCGGTAGCCTGCATAATGGCTAAG